>WEKX01001724.1:88178-102910 GCA_013390025.1 Pitta sordida | reverse complement strand
AGAGTTCAGTCTATGCTTGTACAATCCTACTGAATTTAGCAGGCAATCTTACACTGAAATCTAATTTGTAATTAATTTACTAGTTTGCGGGCTTTATGGATATTTTCCCTGTTTTTATTTTCTATACCCCTTGGAAGGTTTTTATTTCTTTCTGAGAACTGCATTATTACGTTCTAGTCTGAGCAGATCAGATTTTCACATTTTTATGTCAATAATACTGAAATTAATTTGCTTTAACTTTACTTATCTTCTAAATATTTCATTTCATTGATAAGACTGATCTCTATTTTAGATTCATAGTATGGTCTCCTGCATACATTGTTACCCCTTCTTACACAGTCATTAAGATATCAACCTATTGTCAAAAACACAGATGGAGACCCTAAATATAGCCATGGCATTGTGATAATGATCTTTCCAAGAACTGAGGACAATTATTGATGAGCAAGTCAGATATATATTTCTTTCATAGTCTTTCAGACAACAAAGTCTAATTTCACATCTTTTTTCAAGAAGGTAAATTTTAATCTCAAGCAATAGAACTTCCAAAATGGGACAGAGTCACAGAGGACAATATTTCTTGACTAAGTTTATCAGACCATGCAGTCATGCCCACAAAATTCTGTTAGTCCAGTAGCAAAATAAAAAATCTTATGCCATTGTAGTTCCTCAGGTCCTCTTCTATATGGGGCTCTGGTAAATACAGAAACTAAGGGAAGCCATCACTGTTCAAACAATAGTCAACATTACATAGGTTTAGACCGAAAAATACCCAAGTTTCCTTCCTCTTATCTCCCACCTCAATGAATCAGTACCTGTTGATATTTATTTCTGGAAAATGATGTGTTAATTTTTGAGAAGGGTAGAGTGATTGTGTCTTTTTTCGTCCTCTCCTCCTTCTGGTGTTCTTCATAGAGAATGGCTCATTTCTCTCTGTGCCGTAAGCTCATTATGGATGTCAGAAACTGAAAGAAAAATGCGTTTGCATGGTTGGAACCCATTGTATAACTTCTTGTATTTTATTTCTTTTTATTCTTCCAGGAAATTGAAGAGTTATTTTGAACAACATCTCAAACAGAACAGATTGGATTGGTTATCTTGTGTGGGTTAGGACAGTTTTGGGTCACTCAGCGTGACAGTTTCCTTCTGTGTCACATTAGGTACATTCTGCATAAAATGAATTTCTGTAGTTATGAAACCCTTTGCACTTGAAGCGTCTTAGGTTTGCTCTCAGAGCATGACTTTTGGGTTTATTCCATTCCAAGGAATTCAGATTTCTGCCCTAAGCTGATACCAAATACAGGGATGAAGTTTGTTCAGCTCAATACCTGATTCACTACACTCCGTGGCTGNTTAATAATAATTTTTTATACTAATGATAAAAATAAAATTACATTTTTTGATCCAAAATTCTCTGAGGTTAACTTCCACGGATACCCATGTGCTGAGATTTACTTGATAATCTATATTTAGATAGCAGAAATCCCTGGTATGGCTTCAGTTTTGTAAAATGCACTTAAATTTTGTACAGAAGGATGTCTTATCTGACAGTATGCAGTTAGCGAAATAATTTTGATCTACTAGAATAATAATTATCCCCCCCAAAGCCCTAATTTACAATATAACGTGTAAATATTAATATAAATATTTTAGGGAGAAAAATCACAAATTACGTTTACTGGTCTTTGATACATAAGCACCTTTTAGTGACACAAGAGGCAAAACTTTTACGGATGTAAGACAGCCAAAAATATTTTTATATTTGACTCAAAGTATATCCATAAAGCAGCTAGATTTAAAATATGTGGAATATATTTTACAATTGCAAAAAAGAAAAATACTTTTAATAGATGTCTAAAATGATAAAATAATTGGCAAACTAGGAAAATTTTTGATAGACCAGATAAACAAGTAGAATTTTATTTAATTGCCACCTTTTGCTGATTCCAGTATGTTATTCACAGTGAGTCCTAATAGTTCCATCATGTTTTACTAATGTATCAAAGAAAACAAACAAAATAATTCAATGTCTAAATATTTATTTTAGTTGTTCCAAGTATTAATGAAGTTAAACCATAGTTTAGATACCTTCATTCTTTTGGGTTGTTGAATGAGACTGAGAAAACAAGATCAAGAAATCACACTGGCAATTTCTTCATTCCAGTGGATGGAAAATTTATTCTCGACATTCTTCTTGCAAGATTCTGTACTGCTGTTTCCTGATAACCTCTGTAGAATGATGGACTAAAATATTCGAAAGCTTCTACACATTTCACAATGGGTCTAAGTTTAGAAAATGTTTAGAATATGCTGTACAGTAAGATGACTGAGGAGTGGAAAAGGAGGTTTGCTAACCCTTCAACACTTGGACATGTCTTAAGGAGAAAGATAAATGCCACCCTGGAAAACAAAAGATCAGAGAAAAGGAGTGGTTTACCTTTGTGTGAGTGGGATCAGGGAGCTCTGCTATCTTCCAGCTTAGCTCTGTGAACAAAATCCAATTTTTCCCTCATGATTTTTATTGTTTAAATTTAAGTTGTGCAAACCCATTGGAGACTGTTTTGGGGGAGTGCTGTTGAGTGCAAGAACTCTTAGACTCCTCCTGTCCTTCTCAGGTCATTTGACACATGCAAAAAACCTGCTCGCTGATGTCTTATCCCCAACTCCAGACTGCAGTTAGTAACAGTAGCCCATACAATCCGGTCAGTGGCTTTGTAACATTTTTTCTGCCTTTGCTCCTGTGTTAAAATTATTCCCCGGCTATTCATGCATCAGAGGATTTCATCATGTTGCCATTTTTGGAAGTTAAGTTAGAGAAGCTGTTGTCTTGACACTGTGACACTTAGATGCTTAAGAACTAGTAGTTCCAGTAATACACCTGTCATTTTTGGATGTTCAATGTTCATTTTTATTGGGGTAATCGTTCAGAGGTGAGGAGCGCACAGTCATTCATCAATGGAATTTTGAATGTTTATAGAAACACAACCCAAAAACCTGACTCTGGACCTGAATAGAAGTACTAGCTACTTAGAAAATTTGGAATTTTTATTAAATCATAAGTAATTTTCATTCAAATGTCTATCATTTTTCTTCAAACAGTGGCTGAAAACAGTAAAGAATGAACATGGAAAAAATTAAGCAGAGATATCTGCGCCTAAAGTAATTTTGGGAATTCTTTTTCATCATCCACTTTAGTACAGTGGTAACTGTCCCCACCTGTTGTGTGGGAGACCTGGGTTCGATTCCCACCAGGGAGACAGTGTTAAGAGTTGGACTCGATGATCCTTGTGGGTCCCTTCCAACTCAGAATATTCTGGGATTCTACTCCTGTGATTCTGTGATTTGTCTCTGTGTTAATTTTTTAACAGTTCCTGAATGAATAAGACCTCTTGTGGCCCACTGGAGCTGCACTTTTTATTTTGTTATTATTTTTATTGAGTTGATATCTAGAAGAGACAACTATAGGTTGTGGTAATGGTTTAGGAAGATGCTACATGGAAACAGAACAAAAGCATGACTTCAGCTCTAAACAGTTAAAATTGTGGTAGTAATGGGCAGTACAAGTAAATGAAACATTTCTCATTTGAATCTGTATGGTCGACAGATAGGTAATTCAGGGAATTATAATTTTATCACAGTATGAGTTAGAGATAAACCCAAAATTCATTGCAAGTTACAGCAGTAACACAAAACATAACCTTTAAAGAATAGGAGAAAGGGAGTCCAGGGTGCCAGAAAACCCTAAATATAAACAGCTGTAGACATAGTTTGGGGGGAGAAGAGGTCACTTTCTCTCTACCCCTGAGCTTCACACTAGGCCAGATGTTGTATATGATCTAAAAACTGACGTTTAAAATTCCTTACATTGCTTTCCAAGTGTTCATAGAATCTAGGTAGAGCTGTTATTGGGTAAATGTCATCATTTCAGTTTTATAAACAAGCAGGTTATTATAGAGTCCTATGTTTTCCAACTTCCACTACACAATATTCTTTTGTATGCCTCAGACAATAAGGTGACAGCTTCATGGAAATCTCTTGCAACGTTCAGTAGTCAAAAGTGTTACAGAGTTCACTGGAAGAATGCATAATGCATTGAAGCAGTGTTTTAGGCATTTATATTAGACTTTTAATGGAAAAATTAAAAAGTAATGCTGCTTTGCATTGCAGTAACTGTACATCAACAGTATGTCTTCATTTCTGGCACATGAAGGGTAGTTTCCATAGCAGCAGCATCTGTAGCACTGAGCAACATGGAAATTGGATCTTTTCTCTTGTATTTCACAGATTAAAAAGGTAAAATGTATGAAAATAGGGGAAAGTAGATACTGTAGAAATATTATCTTTCAAACCTGCTTTTTCTTTTGAAAATTCTGATCTTGTAATAGAAGAAAACAATTCTTGCACTTTGTTCCTGCTTCCTTAAGCCTCATATATGGCTTAATAAATGGGTATGGCAGCTATTTTTGTTTTTGACTGACAGAACCAGAAAATTGCAGAACCATCTCAGTCTGTCTACTGGTATTAGCTGGCAATCCTTTACTATTGGCCAAAAGTGACAAATAATTAAGGCCTATTGAACTGAGGCTGTATTTTTATATTTCATTCATTTCTTTACAAATAATGTGAGGTATGCTATAAATAAGGAACACTGTGCATGAAAAATATGTGCTATTTACTCAAATAGATGATGATTTTTCTATCAAATTCTTAAACTAAGCAGGTAGGTACTTTTTTTTTACGTGCACTTTTTTATGTGAACTTACAAATGCTACTACATATGCTAAGGTACACATTCTCTTATGCTCCTAGACACAGAAACAACAGAATTATCTTCGGAACAGGGAAAAATTAAAAAAGACTGAAATGTACTGGGGTAGAAAAGCTTAAATCAGAACATTCAAAAATCTTAGCCTTGGAGTAACTTCTCTCTAATTTAGCAGGAAGTGACTCAGTAATCATTTTTCCTAATATATGGGTGATATTTTTATTTACATTATTATATTGTTTTTAATGAGAGTGAAAGGGTCACAGTTGCCCTAAAATCTCTGAAGCTCCTTCCTAGTGAAAGACCGTGAAAGACCATGAAAGACCTTTAAATGAAATATGTATTGAAAATATTATTTAAAGGCAAACCTAGTTTCTAAATATTTTACCGTAAATTCTAGAAGCTGTACATATTGAGGATTGATAAGTATACAGTTCACCAGTGAGGAATTCCCTTCAAATACATTTAATTTTTTATGTTTGGTCCAAGTTTCCTGTGCAGATACTACTTTGGTATGGTTATGATTTAGCAATTTAAATCTTTTTTCACTGGATGTTTTGTTCCTAACTCCTTTAAACACTCTGAAAAATGTTCTTAGTCACACCTTTAAAATTTAGTTTCCAGTTTGCAGTCCATCCTACTGATGTTTAAGCTGCATCAAGTCTATAACCATCTTTTGATGGCATTACAGTAATACCTCGCTGCATTGCAACCCTTCCATTGAGATGTTGCTTGTTTGTGAGAAATTTTTTCTGTAAATCTGCCTCAATGATTTGCAGAGCTTCCTGGCCGACACATGAGCAGTGCCTGTGCTTCACCAAGGGGCGGTGCTGGGGCTCTCTGTGGGGCAGGACTGGCCTGGCCCCAAGGGGAGGGCACGCGGTGCCTCTCGCTCCCGTGGCATTTATGGTGTCGCGGCTCTGTGTCCCGGTCCCTGTCCCACTCCTGTGTGTCTCCATGGAGGGTCCCTACAGTGGAAGGCTCATGCCATGGTATGCCCACAAGTTAAGGTTTTCCAGGCTCCAAGAGCAGTGACCAAAGCCCCAGGGCACCCCTTCCCCTACGCACCCTGGAGCTTCCCCACCGCAAAGGCAGTGCAATCATGCACAGTGGCAGCAGCCCAGCAGTGGCTGCGGAAGCAGCAGCAGTGGTGGCCGAAGAAAAGCCCTGGGATTCTCCGGAGGGTCTCCCCAGGCAGAGAGGGCTCAGAAACCCTTCCTTTTGCTCCCCTGTGCTGTGAGAGCCCATGGGGAGGAGCAGAAAATGCTCCCCAGTGCTCCTGATTGGCAATGGGAGCAATGGGCATGGCCTGTATGCATATTAATGCAGGTTATGCATATTAAAGTTTCAGAATTAGACGTTTCACCAGATCTCAGGAATACCTGTTCCTTGCAAAGGGTGAGGTATTCCTGTACCTTGCTGTGTTTAGAGATTTTAAGGAACAGCACACAGCTGGGGGGATTCATTCATAAGGAATGACCATTAGAGATATAAAGAATAAATATTCTTTATTCGTTACATGCAGATGATGCGTTTTTCTCAAAACGCATCTTCATATTCCTGTACCTTGCTGTGTTTAGAGATTTTAAGGAACAGCACACAGCTGGGGGGATTCATTCATAAAGAATGACCATTAGCGATATAAAGAATAAATATTCTTTATTTGTTACATGCAGATGATGCGTTTTTCTCAAAATCCATCTAAAGCNTCTCTGTGGGGCAGGACTGGCCTGGCCCCAAGGGGAGGGCACGCGGTGCCTCTCGCTCCCGTGGCATTTATGGTGTCGNCAAAATCCATCTAAAGCTGTTTGTCTTGTGAAGAAAATTTTTAGCAGACTCATGACAGATAGAGTGTACAAGGTCTGTGTGCTCTGTAAGAACTCTCTAGGATGCACCAGGGACTGCTTTCTAACAGATGTGCTCAAGTGTACCAGGTTCCAGAGTGTTAGAAGTTTGCTGCCTGCAATCAGTTGTAGCTGATAAAACTAATAATTCAATACCTTGTGGAACAAACCTTTGCCTACTTGGTTTAAAGATAAAAGACTTCTTTAGAGCTCACTTAATGCATATTGTTATATATGTAAACAATCAAGCATTCTAGTGAGTGAATCTATCTGAAGAAAAGGTTTTGCACATTTGATGGCAACTTACATATTGTAATGTTTGCCAAATTTGTAATAAATTTTTAATAGGAGTTAATGGAGGAAAATGANTAGAGCTCATTTAATGCATATTGTTATATATGTAAACAATCAAGCATTCTAGTGAGTGAATATATATATATCAGTGTAACTATCTGAAGAAAAGGTTTTACACATTTGATGGCAACTTGCATATTATAATGTTTGCCAAATTTATAATAAATTTTGTTATAGGAGTTAATGGAGGAAAATGGAGAATAAATTTTAATTCCATTTTTAAGAATATGGCTTGAATCTTAGATTATATTAAGAAAAAAAAGTTATATTGTTACAATCTTCTATGGTCTGTCTCCCTTTTTTCCAAGCTCATTTCATCTGTGAATTGGATAGTTGAATATGTCAAAAGATATTTGTACCCATTTTTCACCTTATAATTCTTTCAGGTAAAATATAATTCCCAAATCACTAGAAATGGTTTACTAACACAGAATCTGAATATAATATGGTATAGATTATGACTATCATATTTTTCTTCATTCATCTTCTATATACTTGCGAGAATATACACTTCCATCATAATGTGCAAATATTATCTGTAATTATGTATTAATAATTCATCAACAGAAATAAAGATAAGCAATGAAGTTTAACAAGTGCTAGTTAGTCTCTGGCCTTTTATGGCATACCTAACACTTGAGTCATTAGCCATTTCCTTGAAAGTAAATTTCTTCTCAAATGGGAACAATCTCTGATCATCATTTTATTGTTCTTACATCCTGTTTAGTTCTACTGAGTGACCAGCATGCCATGGATTTATTTAATAATGACAATTCTTTCACCCTAAGGTCTTAATGCTTTCCAAATACTTTGTAATGTTCTAGTTGCCTTTTTAGCTGCTGTTGAGCAGAGCTGCATTTACATAGAGTCAGAATCACATAATATTCTGAGTTGGAAGGGACGCACAAGGATCATCGAGTCCAACTCGTAAATGGCACCACTGCCTCCCTGGTGGGAATTGAACCCCCGGCCTCCTGCATGAGAGATGGGGACACTCACCACTGTACTAAAGAGGATTTCCTAAGTATCATTGCAAGATCTGTAATGACATCAAGATCCCTTTCCTGGCTTGTTATAGGTAAATTAGTATCCCTTACTGGGTAGGTATATGTAGGTTTCTTTCCCCCCACCTTCCGTCTCTGTGTGTACTGTATGTGTAACTGAATTTATCAAACTGAATTCTATCAAGCAATTTATTGTGCAGTTATTCTGTATTTTGAAATACTTGGGCAATTCTTTGCTAACAATTTTTTTTTCTTTTTTTAATTGTTTTTGTATTTTGGGGAATTTGTTGCTATCAGAAAATGTTTCATTTCTCAACCTCTTTCCAGATCTCTCAGGAATGCATTAGGGAAGCATAAAAACCATAGGATTCCACTTGTTAACTCCTGTACATTGTGAAAACTGACTATTAAGATCTGTCTTGCACAGTCTCTAAAAGGTATAGATGCTTCGATACCTACTCTCCCAGATCAGTATTTTCCTCTTAAGAAACACTTTTAAGAAAGAGTGTTTGGTGAGCACTTTTGCCACAAGGTTGTTAGAAATTCAGGTGAAGGATATATATCAACTGGATTACTCTTATCAACACACTTATTGACGCCTTCAAAAAATCAATTGATTTGTGAGGTTTGAATTGACGTATAAAAATGCCTGAACTATTGCCCACTATATCTTATTTACCTCCTTGTCTTCCTGTTCTATTCTTCATTATTTTTCCACCAGTGTGGCTGTTGTAAAAATCAGATTTACAGTTCTTTAGCCTCCTAGAAACTCATGGAGCTTTTATGAAGGATTTGCTTTACCTTTATTAACTTTTCACTTCTTTGTTATTTGGATTTATTTATGTTAACCACCAGAATGTATGAAATTCATCCTTGTATTTCTTTAGAACTCCTGGATGAATTCTACCTGTTCAGGACAATTTGCTATTGTACATTTCAGGATTTTTTTCCCATTATGCCTTCTACTGACCCTTCAATATCATACAAATCCTCCTCCTCCTAAAAAAGGCTCATTTAGGGCAACCTCTCCAGCTTCTTCCTTTTGCATTTTGGTGCAAATAGTTACTTTAACTATTTTGCACTAGCTTAATATTTTTTAACTGTGCTTATTACACTTCTGATGTATAGGTACTAAAGGATAGCGGTTAATTGTTTTTGAGAAGAATTTAAAATAATTTTATTAACAATTCTCATAGCTTACATGTATTATTTTCTGTTTTCCCGTGTTTGACCCTTCTAGGGATTTCTGTAAATGTTAGACTTTGATGAATTTCCTTCTGTCCCTTAAACCTCTAGGATGATTGCATCTCAATAGATTTCTTGAAATCCTTAAAATGTTTGTCTTTTTCATGGCTCCTGTTACTGTGGAGATTTCTTTTTTTGGAAAGTTCCTCACTTTTACACAGCTTTCCTTTCTACTCTGTTAGAAGGGGTGTTCTATGAAATTTTGGATATATCTGGAATATAATAGAAATATTATTATTTTGCATAGCAAAGTACTTTAGTTTCTCATTCTTTTTGTACATAAATATATGTCCTTCTGGAGGGATAGAATTTTATGGATATCTACTTGTGGGGTTTTTTTATATTTTTTCTTATATAATGTTTACAAAAATTTTACTTTTTCCTTGTGTATTTACTTATTCCATCTAAAGATCTAATGTACTGGCTTCTTTCTATCCTTGATTGTATTTATTCTGAGGGCTATTTATTTGCTCCTTGAATTGCAGATAAGGAAATAGTGCTGATATTAGCAATATTCTGACATATACTTTCTGTAATCATTTCAGAAAGAAAACAATCTAAACTGAAAAAGGAACAAAAATGTAGAGTGCGAAAATATTGACAAATATTTTAGAAGCCTCCTAAAATATATCAACAGTTGTTTCAAGTTCTCTCTCTTTTTTTTTTTTCCCCCAAGACAGTTCAGTACATTTAGAGAATGACAGAGATTTGCAAATATAAATCTAGTTGTTTATACTTTTTCCTCTCTCCTGATTTCAATGAGAAGCAGGTTTGCCAGATACATATAGGTATGTGATTCACCGAATTCACTTCTCACACCCCTCTCATCTCCTGTCTTTTCCCATCTGTTGTGGATGGGAGAAAAATGAACGTTTGATAAGAGAAATACGGAGTCTGGAAAACCAAAAAAGTTATTGGGTGGAGCACGGATTGATTAATTTATTCAAGAAAGATTGTTAATGTGATCAGGGAAAAAAAATAGTCATATGAGGAGTAAGGGCAGGCACAGACAGCAGAGTGCTGAAAAAGCAAAGGAGTGTTTGACTAATTCAAGAGTTAGGCCATTCGTAGCTCTAAGCGTGTAGCTTTTTTTTCCCCTAAAGTTGATATGGACATGAATGCACAAAAATGTGTCTGCTCACACACATATTTGCAATGAATTAGGTGAAAAAAAGTGAAGGAATGTGCTTGCAGAAGCCTGTTTCTATGTCCACCGTTCAAGAGTAGATACAGAAGTGCTGATGCAGTGCTTGTATGGTTGCAGATACTCTTACTGTGTCTGTCAGCGTTCATGCAAAGCAGGTTACCAGGCCCTTCTCTGAACTGGTCAGTAAACTTCATTGACAATTCCAAAATATTGACAGGCATTTTAAGTTCTCGATGCAAAATTTACGGAAATAAAATAGAAAGTATTCTTTTAAAGTATTTTCTAAAAACAACCCCCCGAAATAACTCTTAAGTATCACATTTTTATTTTTGTCCCCACCTAGTATGGCATTTCTTAATATCCTTTTGGCAAGCCAAGTTGTAATTTTTAGCTGGTAACTAATTTGGTCATAAAATACTGACCCAGATTTTTCTGCATAATTAACAAGTTGGGCAAATCAGCAGAAGCAGGTGTAGTTTATTTTCAGTACCAGTGGAGAAAAGCAGTTAGCTGGTGTATTAATTCTCATTTCAAGTAATGAACTATATAATATTCTGGCTGGGTAATGCAATTAGCATTGTCTCCTCCTCCCCTTGCTTTCTCACTTAAAAAAAAACAAAACAAAACAAAAAACAAGCCGGAAACTCAAACCACGAATTTATAAAAAGCCAAGAATTACTGAGCCTTTTTGCACTTTTGTACTCTTCTTACAATCATGTTATTAACCTTCTAGATTGATACTTTGTAGAGCAGTAATAAAGGATTCATACAGATATGTATCATGTTACAAGCTAAGACAGAAAACAATGTTTCCATTCTTCAAACAATTAATTATTGTGATTAATGTATTCCCCTTTCTCTAAGCACAATTCTGCCAGACAGAGCCAGCCCATTGACATATTGTAGAATTATAATGCATATCTAATTAAAGGTGACCTGAAAAGCCAGGGTGTTTAGCCTTCCCTGTCAGGACCAAGAAACTGTTAATCAGAAAGGGCTTGCTTTCTACCCCACCCCACCCCACCCCTCCCTTTTTTTATTTTTGTGCTAATTTCAAATCTTCTCCCTGCATCAGTGAGCAGATGAGATCTTCAGCCAGCTTTCATCTTTCAGAAAAATGAATAGCGCAGAAAGAACATTATCAAATGAGCTGTTGAAGAAGTCAGTGAATATGTCATTGAGTGTGACTGCTTCCAGAATGAATTTAGATTTATCTCTGTTATCTCCCCTCCACCAACTCACTCTCTACACTCTCTTTGCACTCAGCCCACATGTCAAGCAGGGTGGGTCATAATGAATCATAAGGGACAGTTACTTGTGGTGTAGTGACAGGTCCAATTGTGATACAACTTGTTCTGGAATTAAGTTTGTTAACATTATAAATTGTCTCATTTGACCAGAGGTTTAAACACCTAGATGCTTTTATGTATGCAATTTCTTAAAGTATTTCATTTCCATTAGGCATCTGCTGCTTTACAGGATTCCACAAATTAAATTGTTTCATCACATCAATAGCTGCACAAAACAACTGTGACAAGAAGAAGACCCTCTTGCTAAAAAGTATCATTCAAATCAATAAACTCTGGCAACTGGATAACACTGAGAGGATATTATTTGAACTCTACTTTAAAGCACATTTCCAAATCCGTATGCTGATGCAAAATTCCTATGCCAAGGAATTCTAAGCCAAGGAATTTTCATTCTATCCTGTTCAGTTTCTGTAGAAAAAACCCACTGAGTTAACACCTTAAGGAGAAACTAATAAATATTTTTACCTTTTTTTTTCAGAGCCAGTAGGTTTTTTTTCTATATGTGATGCAAAGTTGTTGTCAAAAGATTTTTTTTTCACATGTGATTAAAATTATATGATTAAATTATAATATTTTACCCACAGGGAGAAAAAGAAAGGCTAATATTTCTCTTTTCATATATTGTTGGTATTGCCATGTAAAAGAATGTGATATCAAAAAAACCTGCAAAGTCAGCACACCTTCTGAAATATCAGTTGTATGCTGTAAACCCTATGGGTGTTTGACTAGTTACTTCATACATATGATCATACTTGACTAGTCTAGACCTACACAAAAAAAATGTGTCTTAGATGTTTTTCAGTTAAAAAAAAAAATTAATAAGTAGTATCACTGATGTTGGAAAATATCTTTTACAGGGGATCAAAATCATGAAAATAACTGGTTGGTGCTCTTGTTTTTTGTGGAGTTTTTTGTAAGCCTCTTTCATGTTCAGAAGTCAGGGAAGTTTCTGTTGTTTTTGCGCTGATTTTTCAATAAGTTTCTTGTTTGGCCAGAGCAGACTGGTACTGTTACACACGTATGTTGACTGCATATAAATATATTTTTTCTGGTTTTTTTCGTATATATACATACAGAGTCCAAAGAACATAAACAAATCTGCTTTACTCTGGGGGTTTTGTGGGTTTTTTGTTTGTATTTTATTGGGAGGTGGGGGTGTTTCATATGAACACAGAGCATAGACATCCCCTGGAAAACATTTTGAAATGACCATTTATGCTTTTACATACACCTGGTGCTTGAGGAAGTATTTTCATAATAGTCCATCACAGAAATTAACAGACTTTCTGAAGATGTATTTTAGCGTGAAATGCTTGCACTTGGAGTTTCCCTCCCCCATAAGCCATTGAAAAAGCGATGGCAGACTATCATTTTTCTATGAAAATACCTATGAAAAATTAGGTACAAGTCCCACTGGGCGCCAGAATAGGAAATTTTTGGTTCAGTTGGTTGCCTCTGTCATGCATAACCTGTTATTTGTCACTGTATTTCATGCTCTAAAGTGCTAAAGTGACCCAGTAGTGAGTGCTATTGCTCCTGTCAGTTGTCTTCTACTGAAATCAGTCAGAGCCACAGAACTGTACAGGTTGTTGTAGCAGAAATAAGAACCGCATAACAAAACTTGTCTACTCACACCAGATGGAAATGGAAATGTTGTCACATAACCTACTGATCAATCCCAACTGAGTTACAACACTCTGTTTTTGGCTTGCATGACAAGGTTTTGGTAGCAGGAGAACTACAGGGGTGGTTTCTGTGAGAACTTGCCAGAAGCTTCCCCTACTTCCGACAGAATCAATGCCAGCTGGCTCCAAGGCAAACCTGATGCTGAGCAAGGCTGAGCCCATCAGTGACAGTGGTAGCACCTCTGGGGTAATGAATGCAAGAGGAGAAAAAGTTATAGTGCAGGAGGAATTACAGCCAGAGAAGAAAGGAGTATATGTGAAAGAAACAGCCCTACTGGCCAAGGTCAGTAAAAGAGGAGGAGGATGAAAAAGAGGAGGAGATGCAGGTGCTCTGGGTGCCAGAGCTGCAATTCACCTGCAGCCCACGGAGGACCCCACACCAGAGCAGACGGATGTGCCTGAAGGAGGCTGTGACCCCATGGGAAGACTATGCTGGAACAGGCTCCTGGCAGGAGCTGTGAAGAGGGAAGCCCATGCTGGAGCAGGTTTGGTGGAAAGAGTTGGGACTCTGCTGGGGACTGACATGGGAGAACTTTGCTCTTGAAAGACTGCACCCCATGGAATGGACCCACCTGGACCAGTTTGTGAAGAATTGTAGCATGTGGAAATTTTCTGGAAAACTGTTTCTCATGGGAGGAACTCCCCAGTGGGGCCGGGGAAACATGTAAGGAGTCCTCCCCATGAGGAGGAGGGAGGGACAGGGACAATGTCTGATGAACTCACCATCTCCCCTGCACTGCTTGGGGTGAAGGAGGTAGTGAAATTGGGAGTAAAGTTAAGCACGGGAAGAAGGGAGGGGAGGAGAGGTCTTATTAAGATTTAGGTTTATTTCTCCTTACCATACTCTGATTTAATTGTTAATAAATTAAATTAATTCTTTTAGCTGAGTCTGGTTTTCCCATGATGGTAAATAGTGAGTGATCTCTTTCAGTCCCTATCTTAACCCAGGAGTCTTTCATTATATTTTCTCTCCCTGTCCAGCTGAGGAGGGGGAGTGACAGAGTGGTTTCGGTGAGCATCTGGCATCCAGTCAGGATCAACACACCACATTTGGATAAGAAGTGTGTGTTGCCTTAGAATTTATTGAAAAACAGTTCACAATTTTTTATTTTTGGGGTGGGGTTTTTTGTTACTGTGTCTGGGTCCCAATGCTTGTATATTGATGTCATTGATTAAGGGGTCACCGGTATATAAAAGGTAATTAAAATTAAATACTAAACTTTAACCCTTTAATCCTAAAACCAGAGCAATTTTGGTACTAAAATCGATCATTGTAATGGGAAAAATAGAAAGAAGCAACTACAATGAGAAAATACTGTCATTTTTCTCTTTACTTATATGAAGTATTTATAGTTATATTTTGAACAGTTCCAAATGA
>WEKX01001724.1:53542-88163 GCA_013390025.1 Pitta sordida | reverse complement strand
CAAATGATATTGCTTTTTCTTTGGGGGGGGTGGGGGGGTGGGGCTTGCTGTATTTGCAAAAATTATTTACAACATCTGAACAACGAAAACATTAAATGTTTCCATAGGAAGTGTTATTTGCAGGAGAGAAATCAAGACCTTGGTCAACTAAGAAATTTTATAAAAGCCTCAGAGGAGGTCCATATCAGAATTGAAGAACGGAAGTTCTTGCTCGACCACGTCCATTGCCTTCATTGAAAGCAATCTGCTATCTGACACTCCCCCTCGTTTCCGACTGTGAATAGCTGAGGAACATAACAAAATTGGTAAGTTAAAGATGCTGTATGTTGTTACAGCATCCCTGACCATTAGACACAAACTTGAATATACTTGTTTATTCTTCTGAAGCATTTAAAGCTCTGTAAGAAACTCATGACATGGGTGAACTTCTACACTACTGTGTTCAAGCATTAGTAATTCTAGTTATGGTTATTGCTAAACTCAGAAAAGCTGTTTTCCAAGTTGTAGCATACAAAGAAAAATGTGTGTTTTCTTAATTCTTCAGAATTATCAGAAGGCAGTTCTAACAATAAGCCATCCATCCAAATGGAACGTGTTTTATGATCTTGGTATTAATCAGTTTTTTCTTTCATACGCCTGCTTTGTTTTAGGCTATACATAGTGTATGCATACACATACATACACACATACATTGTCGACTGCTTCACTTTTAAATTTTCCCAAGCAAAATACTTCTAAGTGATGCACAGAAACCATCCTCTACCTTAGATTTATGTCTTAATTTTTGCTTTCTCTCTGTTCATCTGAGTCAGGTTACAACTACTATTTGCCTTAAGGTTTTGAGGACCTCTTTATTTTTGTCTTTCAATAATTTTTTTTTCCTATAATAAATTCAAATATGTTTGGAGGGACTAAGTCTTCTGAAGTACAAAGCAGTGTACAAACCTTCAATCTTCATTGAGTTTACATATAAGTAATATTCCTATTAATTTCAGTGGACTTTTTGCTTGATTAATGGCTAAAGACTTCTCGATTCTATTGCCTCAGCATTTGAAAACTTCAAGTAGAATGTCTATTGGAACAAAGCTAGAATTAAACCTTGCAGGTAGTAAATTATGGCAGGTATTGTTAAATCATGGAACTAGAGTGAAGCATCTGAATAACTCAGGAGATGCTTAAACATACTCAGGTAGTGCTACAACCATGTTGAAGGTCTTCTAGCCATATAATACAGATCAGAAATTTTATGCAAACAATTTTGGCTTAACTGAAGTTTCACAGGATATGAAAATTTAACACTGAAGAATGATAACATTTTTGTAGCTTGTAATGTATCATTCTTGCATAATTATTAATATGTACAAAAGAGATAATAAAGACACTTCCAAAGTAAGTTGTACACCTCTTAAAGCATAAAATGCAAATGTTCTGTTGCAGAACTTCGGTAGTTCCAAATACTAGAGGTTAAGTTTCAGAAGATATTTGAAAAAACCCAAATTGTAATTTTCCTTACTATGTGATGGGGAACATAAAATCAAGGAAATGTGTACACACAGAATGAACAGAACCTTTTATCTGAATCCTTATGCTGCTATTAGTCCCATGTAGAAACATGTTACCCAAATGATGGACCTGTACAGGTCAATGGGTGATTTCATGGAACATAAACATGTACAGCTTGGCCTGTGTAATGCTGATTAAACCTGGTTTGGACTCTCATTGCTTTATGTAGTGTATGTTACTTTCATCTATCATCAGATACTTCAAATCTGCATGGAATTAATGCAGTAAAGTACCTTAGGCAAAGACTAAGTCTTCCCAAAGCTTTAAGGTTAGGAGTTGTCTCTTTGAATCCTGCAATCTAGTTGATACTTCAGTTCATATATAAGACAGTGACTGATCATAGCTTGCAATAGCACTCAGCTCTGAATCAGGCCCTCTGTTACTGGCAACAAAAACTGAAAAAAGAGGAGTGGGTTTTGATTTCAGTTATGTTCATAGAAATCTCAGTAATTCTATCTAATTTAGAGAAGTCACTCCAGATTTACACCACTGCTACTGAAAATCAAAATCTGGCCCATTGTCTTAGCAAAATACACCAAGTCAATATCAGTTCATTATGGAGAGGGAGAGAGAAAGGGAATGAGAGAGAAAACAAGGATTTCGTTAGCAATGCATTCTGTAGTATAAAAGATAAAAAGGAATAACCAATTAACACACCACTATAATTGCTTGCAGACATTCTTTTTTATTTAAAGATGAAATAGCTAAGAGTTCTCATCAAAACTGGGGTCACAGCCTACATATTAAATGAAAGAAATTGATTGGGCTTTATTACACCCTGACTACTGCAAATGTGCCTCAATCACTGATTGCTATAAATTTATTCTTATAAACTACTAATTGCCCAAGTCATAATGGTAACAATGGTATAATGAAATTATCTTGATCAAGCTGATGCACAAATTTTGCTTGACAACATGAGCAGTGTGAGAAAAAAGGAAAGAAGACATGCATACAAATACATAATGTTTCATTAAAATTAAAACCAATGTTAAAACAACTGTTCTCTGAAGTATACAAAGTTCTGTATTAGAAGGGCTTCCTTTAGAAAAATCATTTAAGAAGACAGGCATTTACATTTATAATAAAATGATCTTGCATTTTTTATTTGTCTTGAAAATTAATGACTTACTTAATCACATTTGATCAAAGGAGATAAGTTGATGTAGTCATGTGTTTCTGATTGCATTAAGCCTGATCCGGAATGGCATGATGGATATTTAATAGTCTTGCTGTCCCTCTGTATCTTGTCATCATTTCTTGATATGCATGGATACTGCGGAGTACACCACAGCACAAAACTGTCCTTTTAATAGAACAGACTAAGTTTATAAAAAGAAGAAATTCTGTTGGAGCTTGCACGGTGGAGCTTTTAGAAGTAGGTTATCTACCCTCAAAATATTTCTTTAAAAGACAAAAACTACAGCTCGAAGTATTTTCTCCTTTTAAAAGTTCATTTTACTTCTATGCTGCATCTATTAAAAGATGTTGCTTTCTAGATTTCTAATTTCTAAATTTCTAGATGCTGGCAAGCAGAGCATTGTATAAAAGGCATAAATTGGTGCTATTTATATTGTGTTAATAGCTGTTTCTACAAGTGTCAGCTGAGCCATTCATAGGGAATGTTGGTATGTGTGAGAAATTATTTCTGAGTAGTTCAAATGTAGTTCCAATTCTTTCTGAATTAATCACACCAAAAATTTTATTTAAATTAATGCCTAATTCTTTCTCACCAGAATATTTCATCAGTATGAAATTGACCTTTTTTCATGAACATGTTCTTGCTTAACTGTCTCAAAACAGAAGTCCAAACTTTTAGAGAAGGGTACAATATTTTCTTTCTTTTAAATACATTGTTCCTAAAATTGCTATGGTTAACACGATCCTATAGGAACGTAAAAATTTCAGAGACGACCAAGCTGGAAGGGTTTCAGGAGGCCCTTTATCTTAGCTGGCAATCCTCACCAAAGCTGAGCTGTCTATTTGCTAGGCTGCCCCACATTTTAACTTTTCAACTACTGCAGTCTCTATTTATCCTATTGCCAAACCCCGTTTTGCTAATGGCTAATCTAAATCCTTTTTGCTGCAATTTATACTTAGTGACACTTACTTTTTTGTGTAAGGGCCATGGAAAATGGTTTATCCCATTAGCGTTTGCAATATTTTACATATGGGAAGTCTGACTCTGCTTCTTCCATCTTCTTTACACATCTGCTCTTCCTGCTTCCTTAATGTTGGTGTTATGATGATGAGAGCTGTCTAAAATATTTACATATGTATATATATATGGGGCAACATGCAGTAGTTTAAGACATCAAAAAAAGCCACATCAGCCTCTTAGGAATAAATTATTTTGAGGAGAGCACACCTACAGTACCTGATAGGGCTGGGGCAGAGGGTACCCTGGACACTACCAATTTTCATCCCTATATTCATAATTATGTGGCACTAATTCCATTCAAAGTGTGAGGTTATCAACTGAAAAGACCTAACTGAAATGTATTTTTGTGGTTAGTGCAGTATTGGGATTTTGCTATAGTGTTATGGCAGTTGCAAATGGGACGGGGTAAGAAAAAAACCCTCTTCACTTTAGCACACAAACCCTGGAATTGCACTTCTTGGCTGCTCAGTAGAGAGATCAAGGTTTTTCAGAACAAGAAAAATAAAAAATAATTTCTTTTGCTAAATATGGTACACCTTGGTGAAGCAGCCTGTAGGTAACTGTCTATAGCTAACATATTCACTGTGTATAAGCAACATCAGCTTATGTATTTTAATGTTCTCATTAGAATAGATTTAGTATTTTCCATCATAAACATTCTGCAGTTACATGAACACTGGATACTAAATAGTGACTATACTGTGAATACTGATAGTAACTATTTGCTATTTTCTTTCCTCTAATTATTATTTTGCTTTAAATTGGTTTAATATTATCATTTAGTCTGAGAGGATAAGACAGCTTTTTCTTCAACACTGTTAAGTAGGACTTCCTGAAAATACATAATACATTTTTACACCTAGAAGCCTTTTTTTTTTTTTAACCACATCCGTTGACATTTTCTCTGTGTTGCTGATTTTGGTTTCTTGTTTTGGTTTTATTTTTCCTTAGAGAATTTCTATATGTGGGCATGTTTGTAGATTCAGATTATAAATGAGAGAGAAACTGACCTGGACAGGACAGAACTGACCTAAAAATGACAAAACCCCCAAAAGATGTGAGAGAATAAGAAATAGTGTCACAGTACTTACGAGAGAATGGTGGAGATTTTAATCTGCTTTCTACTGAGAAAGGTGAGGAATTTCCTTAATATTATTACTGTAGTCAGTAAATAATACCTGGATTATTATTCTTAAAATATCCTCTATTATTCCGGACTTTGTTCAGCAAGAGTGCAAAAGTTGGGTTTTCAAAATGGCTTGTTCATATAATGCTGTGACACTTGTTCTCTGTCTTGCTCATCCATTCCTTTATCCATCTATCTCTGTATCTATCATGAAATGACAATTCTAACTTACTTTAAACTCTCCAAAGGTATATTCTTAAATTTTAATGTTAGAAATGCTTCATGATGACTAGTACTTTGGTTTAATGTGGTATAGCTTCTGACAGCTGCCGCTGTAAGAAAAGCAAAGGATGACTGCATTACTGTCAGTTTCTGTCAGATTCTAGTTGCCAAACTCTTGCAGGGATGATGACAGTGAACCAAACAAGAGTGACAAAAGGAGTCAAAGCTGTGATTTTGAATAAAGAGTGGACACTTGAATTGCATTTTTTTTGTGCCTTTCATTCTGCTCTAGATGTGGACTTTGTGGCATTGTGCTTGCTCCCAATTTTTCAGTTCTTTGTTCTTCAGGACTTTTATCTGAATTTGGTGCTCTCAAGCCCTCCTCCCCAAAAATAACTGTTAAAAAGTATAGAGTAGGTCAAAGTATCATCAGAAAGATAGCTGTAATTGTGGGATGTACTTGAAGGAGAAAGCAAACTCAGAGGTGTAATGTCCTAGTACCTTTAAACTGCCTGGATAGCAGCTTGCAGTTGTAGGTGCAATGAAAATGTGACCTTACTTTCAAGGCAAATATGTGTGGGGGACATATATTAAATTAATAAACTATTATTATCCTTAGGAAATACCGTTTAATTCTTTTTGTTTCCAAACTAATTTCTGTATCTTCATTTATGCAAATATATCTGTATATTCATTCCTAGATTAATGTCTAAATAAGAGTCGGTAAACTTCTGCATGTTAGGCTGAACAATAGCTGCAAGAGCCATTTAAACACAGGACCATTATCTGTCTTGTTCAATTTATTTCCCTGCTTTCTCATTCTACAATGACAAAGTTGCAGAGCAAAGGCATAGAATTCTGCTCACAGTGACAGGTTTTACCCACAGCCTGCTGTCCACTCTGGGGGTCCTGTGAGGAGCTGGTGCAGGAAGGTAATTGAGCCAGGACAAGTTCAGTCCTACTACTGCTACTGCGTAGGGAGCAGCTCCCTGGCTGAGTTCCGGGCAACGCTTTGGGCAGGGTCCTGCAATGACCCAGAGCAGGAGGGGCACAGGCTTCCCTGGAGTTTTCTGGGATTTTTCCTTCCGATAGCTGAAGACAGCCTATAAGAAGGATGCAGAGAGGCTGCTTTCAAAAGCATGGAGTGACACGACAAGGGAGAATGGCTTCAAACTGAAACACAGTAGGTTTAGATTAGATATTAGGAACAAATTCTATACTCTAGGGGTGCTGAGGCACTGGAACAGGTTGCACAGAGAAGTTGTGGATGCTCCATTGTTGGAAGTGTTTAAGATCAAGTTGGATGGAGCTCTAAATAACTTGATATGATGAAAGGTGTCCCTGCCTGTGACAGGCGGTTGGAATTAGATAATCTTTAAGGTCCGTTCCAAACACAGCCATTCTACTAAACAGACTATTTTTACATATTATAGTTGGTCCTCTTGCACTTCGTGCCCCCATATTGCGGTTCAGATCTTAGCAGCATGATTTTTTAGTGATGTAGGAGACCCATTTCGCAACTGCACATGGGCAACCTGCCACTGCAGCAGCGGTGGTGGCACGGGCAGCAACACAGGTGGCGGTGGTGGCGCGGGGGGTGGGGGTGGCATGGGTGGCGGCCATGGTGTGGCTGCCATTCAACGCGGAAGTCAGGCTACACGGATTCCAATTAAGATTGCGGGTCCATGTAATAGGAGACCTGACTGTATTAGGTTTTTTTGTAGTGAAAGATTGACTGTGACCCTGTATCAGTTTGCAACTTACTGCAATTTTTTCTAAGTGCTAGCGATTGCCAAGACTGAGGGTGAAGTTGATTGATGGTTGCCTATATCCAGGTAACAGATTTCCAAGAATGCAGTGAACTTCTCTTGACTGATTGTATTTCCCTGCTTTCCCCAGTGTCCTCTACTCCCTATTCTTTCCATCTGTTCTTGATCCTACAGCTGTGGTGAATGTGCTGGGTGGGTGATAATGACATATATATATATTGTTGGCCTGGGTCTCAAACCGTTTTGTGGTGCTTTCTTACTCTGTGATGTTTCTGCAGGGGTATGCAAGTTTCTGCAACTGACAGACATACCTTTAAGCTACAAAAAAAGCTCTATGCATAGTGTTAACCGTTTTATGGATAGAGAAGCCAGGAGGGAGTAAGTGGGAATGAAAATAAATCATTGGGCAAATATTGTTATTAGTAATAAGAAACAAAAACTCTTTTGATAGTTATTTCCTATATTACTTCACTAAGATAACACTATTACTTCTGTACTCTATCAAATACTATTGACAGTTAGTATCTGTGGCTTATTGTCCATGTTTCTATGAGAATATGACTCTATTAAATTCACTGTGTATTTTGTATTTTGTGTCATTGTTCCTCAAAGATGAGATTCTCTAGTTCCTACATGTTCTCTGGTATCATCAGCTGAAATGAGGAGAGAATTCAGGAGAGAATACTGTGACAGACTGCAAAACAGTATTGTCTATGTTTCAAGTTCCATTAGGAATGAACTGTTTTAGAAATTATATCTACTGTGGCATTTCAAATTCTGGGAAATGTTCTTCAAAGAGCTTTGTATGGGGGGATAATAAAAGATTTGTTTAGTTTGCTTAGTTTTGCACTAGAGAGAATTTTGTAATGTTGAAAGTGGAGACTAGGTGAACTACACGGCAGATCCATCTTGTGGTGTCTGTGTTCCTAATTCTAGAGCAGCATTCAACTATCTTTAGAAACAGGGGTTTACTGAGAATATTCCTTGTTATTTATTTCAGGAAGCTATCGGCATTTTTTGAACAATGCAGTTTCAGACTGTTGTTTTGTATTCCTAGGAAGGATACACATAGTGATGCCAGAGTTCCAGGGAAACCTTGCCCATGATGGATTTTTTAATTTTGTTTGTTGGTGGTCAAAACTGCAAGTAAAGCCCAACAGCACATAAGAAAAAGTTTATCCTTTATCTTTCTATGGTCTTCATCAATAATGATACTTCTACTCGGGCTTCTCTGCAGTAATGAAAGACTTTGCGTGGGAATAGTAGTTGATTTTGCTCTCTTTGATTATTGTAGTTACAGAATAGATGGTCAGAACAGCTTGTGCTTTAATCTTATCTGGAGGTTTTATGTGTTCTCAGTGTGCCAGTGTCATACTGAAGCTGTGTGATATAATTATTAAAATCAGACCATGAAATGTAGGCCACTACATGACTACAAAGTATGCCACAGACATTATTTCAAAGATGCATTCTCTCATTTTAAATTTTCGTCACCCGAAAAATAAGTGTTTCTAGTCCTAAAACAAGACCATGATTGAAGGTCATGTAGTGATTAACTCTTGGATGCAAGTCATTGGCATTAGAAGGGTATTCTTCATTTGTTTTGTGATGCAGAACAAATGCTTCATTAATCAGAAACATATCAACCTGAGATTGAAAACTAATAAAATCAAGCACAATGATTCGACATTGCTGGGGACACTGCTTAACACACATATTTCTTCATGCGATTTTCAGCATAAGTATCTGGATTTCTTTCTTGATTGTGAAGACTTTTAATAACCCACATTTGTGAGAAGATAAAAAAGACCAAAGCTATCTTCAAAAACAAGAAAATAAGGGATGGAGATTTTTCTATGAAACATCTAGACTTTTCATTTCTCACACAAATTGTGGCCATTATAATCTCTTCAATGCTGTGGGATGAAAAAAAAAGACATTTATAAAAGGCCATAATGAGCTACGTAAATGCTGGTTACATTTTTTTACTCTAGTGAAAATTCTTCATGTACACCAGTTCTGAATATTTTGTTTTTGTCTGAAAGGAGGGATGAAAAAATGAATCTGAGACAAAACTCTCTTCCTCACAGTGGGGTAGAATTTAAAGCAGCAGACCACTTGAGGAAAGCAACTCCTAGATCACCTTGCTTGTAGCCTTGGGCTGTGAGCATATGGGCTTTAAGAGTGATGAATAATTTTGTCGGTTTGGGGGGGGGTTTAGTCCTTGCTCTGATACCTGAGATTTTTCTGAGATAATTTAATTCGTTATATTTTGTTATTTCGCTATTTTGTAATTTTGGCATCCATCAAAATTAAAAAAAAACAAAACAGAAAAAGAAAGACTTTAGCAAGAAAGAACAGTCTACATGTCCTTCTACATATTCTTCACTTGGGAAATTCTTAACACTGCTTCTTTATGACTTTATCAAACATGTTAAAATATCTGGACCCGAAGTAATTTTTTTGTTGTTATTGCTTTTTATTTTATATTTTAATAAGTTTTTAAAATTAAGCCACTTTAAAAGTCAAATTTTCTCAGCTACATTGGGCAAAAAAAGCAAAGACAACAAAAATCTTAAAGCTTGGAATACAACACTATAAAGTCACACTATGTTATTTTATGTGCTGTTTGTTGCCACTTTGCCATTTTGATTACTATCTCTTGACTATGTAACCATTCTAATACATCGCTAGAGTACAGACCTTCACTTGTGACCACCCCTGATGTTACCATATGACTAATTTCTGTGTTCTTTTGTTGTAATCTGTGTACTTTCAAAGAGGAAATTGTTATTGTCATCACTGTCACATTTTTCTCCATTTTTTTCTGCCTAGAACAGTGATAGAAACAGATTAGGTGGAATATTCTATAGGTGGATGCATGGTGAAGTTAACTTATAAAATAAATATTTAAGCTTTCTGTCTGTTTCAACAATATTAATATTTATTTTGATATTTGTTACCTGAGTTTATAAGATATAAAACTCCCAAATATTGTCAGAAGCATCCAGCAGTTTCTGAAATTTAGTTTAAAACATTTATTTGGCCTGGAAGAAACAACAGTAGAAAGACAGTTCCAGTACTTTTCTTTGCAAAATCTCTTTGTAATGTATAGGTCAACTGTTGAATAATAATAATAAATGGTTGAAAACAGAGACAACCCAAGGCTCAAGCAATTGCTTTTTAAAAAATTTACATAAAATGCACTGGAATTGTATCAGCAATTACCTTTCCGTTTTTTTTTTTTTTTTAAGAGAAGGTCATAGCGGAAACATTGTTTTAAGTCTTAAAAAATTTAAGATAGCTAAGATAGCTCCTTCTGAGCCTCAAATCCAGGTGTGGATCTGGGAATTTAGTGTGATATATGGATGTGGGAGCATGAGGCTATGCATTACAGAGGCTGGTACTGGTTGATGGCAGGTTGAATTTGAGTCAGCAGTGCCCTGGCAGCCAGGAGGGCCAACTGTGTCCTGGCGGTAACAAGCAAAGTATCTCCAGCCAGTCGAGAGAGGGGAATGTCCTGCTCTGCTCTGCTCTGCACTAGTGTGGCCTTGCTTTGAATACTGTGACTGGTTCGGGTACTGCAATACAAGAGAGTTTCTTCCCCCAGAGGATGGTTGTGCACTAGATTAAGCTCCCCAGGGCCATGGTTACAGGACCAAGCCTGACAGAGTTCTAAAAGTGTTTCGAAAATGCTCTCAGGGCACATGGTATGATTCTTGTGTGTCCTGTTCAGGGCCAAGAGTTGCACTTTAATGATACTTGGGATCCCTTCCAATTCAGGATATACGTACTGTGATTCTAGGGTTCTGTTGTCAGAGTAAATTTTATTTAAAAATAAAATTCCAAATCAACTCACCGCTGCTTTATCCTTTCTCAGAAAGATGTAAGGTCCCTCTTAAAAGGAAAATTCCACTTGACTCAGAACTTACAACCATGATCTTTGCTGTCATTAGTTATCTCTTTGCAGAACAGATGCAGAACAGAGTACTCAGTTTTAAGGAGAGGAGCTTCTACTCCCTTGTGAAGACTTTTAAAAAGTAGTAGAGGAGTCCTTTTGGACTTGATAGGATCTCTGAAAATTTCCTTATGTAATAGATGGAATGGATAACTTTTAGATGAGTTTTCAGACTTGTGAATTCCTAATGAGAGGTCAAAAGAACTCTAAAACCTACTAGAACAAGTTGCTGTAAATACTAGAAGGTAGGGTTATAAAAGCTTGGCCAAGTGCTTCTTACAGAAGCCCACGGCAAGGAAGTTACGAGAAGAAGTGGAGTGAAATGTACATGGCAAACATTAGAAAGGCACTTTTATTTGTACCCTACAGTGGTAGGATATGTGCTTAAGAAACGTGGGGGAAGGGAAGACATAAAAAGAGAACCAGAGTATTTTATGACTAAATAAAATGTAAGGGGAGAAAGGCTCCTTGAAACAGAAGGGTCTAAAGGCAAGATTTGGAGTTTTTTTGGTCTGTCCTGCAGATTGTAACACAGCATTGATATCAAGATTATTTTTCATTATCATAGTGTCTGGCAGCCTCAGTAATAAAACAACATCTCTGATTCCCAAATAACAAATAAATTCAGTCCATCAGCACCAAGTTCTAGGGTGAGGCTAAACTAATTTCACTCAATTCTTAGACAATCCTGGGTGCAAGTTAGATGTCCAGCACTTGAAACTCTGAGCTCTGATTGGCTCCCACCAGCTTAAGAACCTGTAAAGACTACTGTCAGGAGGAACATCTGTTACATTATTTGTCTTACATAGTCATTCCTTTAGGTAGAGAACATCATAAGCAAGCAGTTTTTATACTGTGGTATGTCTCTTCATCTCTCTCTCAGTGCTGAACCCAGCCATAATGTGCTTCAATAATTTTAACAGTCCATAAACCATAGACAATAAAATGCCTTACATTTTCCCATCCACCCATTTGCCCCCTTTGTGTCCTTCATTGCCTTCATGTTCTGTTCTTTGCCTCCTTCTGCACAGACAACTCTCTCTCAGCGGGTTTTATTCCTGTTTTTTTTGCCTTTGACTCCTCAGTGTGCAAATTTCCCTGAGCCAAACCTCTGCAGGGCTGACTCGGCAGTCAGTGGCGTTTGTCAATTTCATTGATCACTCTCGCACCAGCAATAGGAAAGGAGACTTGCAGAGTCAGCAGTGAGCAACTGGCCTTTGCGAGGATTATACTGCAAGAATCTCGAAATTAAAAATAAAGAGCTTTCCGATTTCTCTGCAGTGGGACTTCCAAAATGAATTAAAAAAAGTCTCTCAACCCTCCTGCTTCATTCAACTGTGATTTTTCTTATTAATTCCTTCTCATTTTCCAAAAGACGACTCTCCTGTGGAAAAGGAAATTGTGCTTTACAAGTTTAAATAATTTTACATTTTATTCTATTTCTTGTTATAACTCTACATCCACATAAATCAAATAAGAAACCACTTTTTTCACAATATGTCCCGACTCAAATTTTCAGCATGGCATGATTTAAGTTTAAAGATATATTTTCACCACTTGGCCTCTCCCTCTCCCTGTTCTCTTGCCCTTTTATCTGCAACATCTCTGTAATCCATACAGGGGAGTGCTGGCTGGGAGAGAAAACAAATCATTGATTTGTAGATAAATATGGCTCCTGAACTCTCTGAGAAAAGTATTTTGTTTCAACTAAAGAAAAACTATAGCATTTTGACTGCTACAAGTTCTCCTGAGGATGAATCTATTTTCTTAGAGGGTCCAAATTTTTGAAGCCTAAAGTCTTTCCTAAATAGCTTTTCAATAAGCATTTCCATGGGAGCTGGATTGAAAAATTCTTTTCTTGCCTCTCTATCCATTCTTTCTTTCCCCATATGTACGCTCTAGACTCTTATCTCTTATCAGGAAATAGATTTGCAGATACTCCTTAAAAGTGTCATCATTTTGTCATAAATAGAGGAGCTAAAGATGTATAAAATGTACAGTCATCTAGCTGTATCTTATATTTTCACTTCCTGAATATTACTACACCAACAATTACATGTGAAGCAAACACAATTGTTTGAAGACAAGGCATAGACTCTGCATTCTGTTCTCCTCCCCATTGCTGTTTTCTTTCTTCTCTGCTATTTAATGAAATGTGTACATGAAAAGGAGTGGAGTTCAGATTTGGGATTGTGCAAGTGTGATTAATATGTCTAATTTTGTACAATGTAGTGATAAAAAAAACAAACAAAAGAATTCCATTGTCATCCTTGACAATGATATTTTAAATTTTTTTAAACACTCAGAGAGCAATTTCCAATGTCATCTCTAAATATACTGTAAACCTCAAGTTCAATCCATTGTTCAGGGTCTTGAACATTCAAATTGCTTCTGTTGCTGAAATCAGTAGTCACGTAGAGTGTGTGCTTCATACATGATCAGAACACCCTATTTGTCTCTTTCCTTTTCTTCACATAATCGAGAACTTCTTTGGAGGATCATTGTGGCAAAGGTTTTTTTAACTTATTGGTGCTCTCTCACCAGGCTCATGACTGATAAAAGTGATGATAGCTTTGGAGGATGACATAATTACAAAGGCTGTTCTAACAACAAATGAGAAAGAGAGTCATATAAGGCATACTTTACCTCAACTTAGTGCTTGTTACAATGGAATCTAGCACATGTGGGAGGCTGAGGTCACAGAGGAAATTTGGAGAGTTACAGTGTTCAGTCCGTTTGAAAATTATCTCATTGACTCTAAGTTATATGTGAGGTAGCTTATGGCTTTGCCACAAATAAGATGGTTATAAGTGATAGCTGCTTGATGAAGTTCCAAATTGAAGCACACATTTTCTTTAGAGTCTGCTTGAATCCATCAAAAAGCAAAATAGATATTTGTAAGGCAAATTAGGGAATCCTGTAATTTATTTTCCCAGCTTTTCCTCTTTGTGAGGTATTGATAAGTCTTTCAGGTGAAATCTACAATATTTTTTTCAGGTTGTTGAAGGTTTTACACATAGCTAGTTTATTTTTTGCTGTATATTCCTTTGACATTTTTTCTTTATTTAGATGCATTTCTAATCAGAAAGAATATTTGATGTAATGTCCAAATTTTGATGGTGTGTGTTTATTCACCAGTGGCTAGACAAAAATATCACCTTTACACCTCATTTCACTTCTTTACTAAATCCCATCATAAACACACATTCCTGTTGTGTGATTATGACTTAAAGTTGTAGAGAATTCGTTTGTTGAATTAGTGTGCAGGGGAGGAACATTTGAGTTTTCTGCTACTGTTAGAAATTAATAAAATAGAGATTGATCTGTATGTTCCGAATATGGTTGAGTTTGTGAATGTTTTTCAGGTTAAGGAAAAGTCAGCACAATTTTTGAGTGCTAAATAAAACTTACCTTCAGTTTAACAAAGAGATTTCATCTCAATTTTTGCATAACTTTGGCTTGAGTGCTGTGCATATTATACACCCATGTCTTGGGCATTGAACGCTATCAGATTTCAATCTGACTCAGCAGAGTCACAGAAACAAGAAAATAATCTACTTGACAACAATTTACTAAACATGAGATTTATATTATGTGGTTCATTGCAAAGGGCCAGATTATGTCTTCGTCTTGTGAATACCAAACAGCAGTTGAACTGAAATGCCTACAAAGAAAAGATCTTAGGGAAAAGGACACCTTTGGGAGAGCAAATGTAGGAAAACAAACAAATAAATAAACAAATGCAAAGCACTGCATGGTTTTTAGCTTCTTTCTGTCTTTCTTCCTCTCTTGCTCCACTTGCAAACCCATGTTAAAAATAAATGTCCAAAATCGTGCTAGTGTAGTCTGGCAATGGGTAGCACAGAAGGTAAGAACAATTCCAAGACATGTTATACGCTTCATGAATTCAGGCTTGGCTGATGAAACTAAAGAACCTGTGGCACCCAGGAGACCGCAACTCTCCTTAGAGGTTATGGCCTTTAGCTTTTTTGTTAGTTATTTCTCTAGAATTCTGATGCCTTCAGGACTGAGATAAGTTTCTCTGCTGCATTAGGTACCCATTGCAACTGGGTGGAAGGAGAAAGGATTGTTAAATAGTAGAAACTGGATGAGGCACATGCCTTTTGTTGGTCCCTTGTCTATGCTGTTTTTGCACTTTTACTCTCCCTGTCCTTAGGAAATATGTCTCCTGTCATCTCTAGGAATTTTTGTGCTTCTAGTAATAGTCAATTTCCTTTCTTCATTTATGAATCTAGTGTCCCTACATACTAAAATCTCAAAAAAATGACAGATAATCTCTCAACCATGAAGAGTCATTCCATCTCTGTGTGCTGTGATCTCAAAAACGGATTCTTCCCCACAGAAAACTTTAGAGAACAGCTGTGACACAAGCCTTCCAAAAACACAAAAAAATTGAATAATATATATGTTTTATTCCATGAATGCTTGCATTAAAGTTGAATGTTGATAACTATCTTTGTTTCATAAAGGATTTTACTTTACTTCTTTTCAGGTACACTCATAACTCCGGATTTGAAGATTTTGGCTCTTATGAGGCTTCCGCAAAACATTAAATCCGGGGAAGGATTGGGGTCTATGAGTATGCGCATATTGTGCACACGCTGTGGCAAGTCCAGCCTGGTTGCTGCAGCAGGAAGGGCTGGAACGGGACCCCACGTAGGCCCATGGGTTCCAGTTTAAGACTTCCTGACTCCTGTCGGGGCCGGAGGGGCCGACTGCCTACTACAGCAGTGCAGCACCATGCTGTCCCACAGAATTATGCACCATATAATGAATAACTGAAAAAGGATTGGAGAAAAAATTTCTGCAAGTCAATGAGGCCTCGAGTATGACAGTGTGATGAACCAAGGTATGACTCTATTTTGGATTGTCTGGTTGATTTGTTGGCTAGTTTATTAGTTGGTTTCCTTTGTTTTCTTAAGTAATTTAATTAACTGTCAGAACTGAAAGCATGAAATATTTCTGCTGTCAGGTCCAGTTGCTTCTTAAATAATCGCTGTGGATCTAAGAACTAGCACTCATTCGAATAGCAACTATCAATGTGAAACAGAGCAGCCAGACTAAAACAAGCATTAAAATTAGGAACTTCATGTGAACAAAAATTTATCTGAGTTCTCCAACTACAATGAGTAGCCAAAAGTCTATGGGCTACTAAGACCAGTCCCAAGTGTGTCCACACTGTGTTAATGCAATGCCCATTTCTGGTGCCAGGGGGTAGGAGATGCAAAGCTTGATATAATGGTATCCTGAGGTATAGGTGGAGAGGAAAATGAAGGAAGATGGTTATTGTAATGTGGGGATTGCAATGATGCTAGAGTACAATGGTGGTAAGAAACGGTCAGTGAGAATGAAGAGAAGCACAGCTGGAAGGTGTTGCTTGACAATGTTCCTCTTAGGTGTCTATGCTGAATGCCTCACATCTCATTTTCCATGACAAAGGGTAATAGCTGCAAGAAATCTCCGAGGTCCTTTTGGATTCCAGATTCAAAAGCATAGTTCATTGTTGTCTCAATCCAGACCTAGTCAAGAATGAAACAGGAGGAATGCAGTTATTGAAGCCCGTGGTACAGAATGAATGACTCAGTGAGAATCTTAAATTCTAGTTTAACTATAAGGGGACTTGGTTAGTTTTGGCTAAGCAGTTGTTGCCATTTTATAATAGTGGGAGTCTGAAAAACTATTGAAGAAGGACTTCTGCAAAAGCATTTCAAACATGCAGGAAAAGAATTCCACAAACATCCTGTAGATGATACAAAGATGAATAGTCGTCTAAATGACTGAAAGGAATTTGGGATTTTAAAAGCCATGGATTTTTCATACTTTGCTCATTTTAATTCCATTAGAGAAATGCTCAACCCTAGTAAAGAATAAAGCAGCAATAGAAAAGAAGTAAAGTAGTTTTGTATTTCACAGGTCAATTTTTTCGTCATAAGAAGCGAGTGAATTAATAGTAGAAAATGGAAAGATGAATTACGCCTGATCACATCTGGAAACTCTGGGGGTCTCCACTAAATGTTTTAGTAGAATATCTTACTTAGCTCCAGAGTTTGTAAATACCAGTCACCTTCTGGCATGACCAACCATTGTATGTGAAGAGAACTTCTTACAAAGAGATTTACAGTCCTGTTACGTGTTCTCTCCCATACATGTTGTAAAATAAATAAGTTTAAATATGAATCTTAAAAATGTACCAGTTATTATCTTTGATTAATAGAGAAAATTACATTCTTTTATATTCTTTTTTCTTAAAACCATGAAATGTGTAATAAAATGCTTTGTGGCGTATCAGAGTGTCAGAGGTGGACTCCCGCAATTGTGAAATCCTCTTTCATGACAGTGAAATAAATATGGAGTTCAAACAAAACAGTATTAAAGCTCAATTTGGGGTTTATTTTCTTTCTTGCCATACACAAGGATGCAGAATTGAGACAACAGTTCACAGATAAAATCTTCCCTCTCTCTCCCATGAGTTTCAGTGACTGAGACGGTGCCTGTGAATGGGTACAATGACTATCAGTGTTAGAAATCCAAACCTATGCATCTAAGAATATATTTCTAGTTGATTTCTTAATGCAAAACATTTTTTATACAGTCATTCCTCACATTTAAATAATATTTAAATATTCTTAATATTACAGAGAGTTAAACAGAGTTTGAAATACCGTTCTTCTTACTAATTTAAAAAATAACAATATTAAAAAAAATCTGCTGACACAAATGTATTAGAAACAAACCTGTATAAAGGAGCAGTTAACCTAAAACTATTGTGAGATATATATTGTTTGACATACTTTTATATGAGCAAGCAAATGTACCCCATCCTTTAGGCTGTGGTAATGTGCCTTATTGTTAAATTCAATAGGAAAAGCTATTCATACTGGAGTATGATTGAAAAGAAAATTGAATCCTTTTGATGTTATAAATGTGTCTATTACTGCATGTGCACACAAATTTTCCATGGAAATTATGGTGAAAGTAGTGATTCTCCCAGAAAAATGCATTAGTGTTGACATGTTCAATTTTAGCCACATCAGAATATAAATACCTTTTAACCATAGTAAAATTGTTGGGAATGTATATAGTGTATCTACATAAGTCAGTTGGCTGTCTAAAAATATGTGTTCCTATAGTCCAGTTAGGTGTTCTGTTTCAGCTTAAAGGGAAATTAAAAACAGTAACTCACACATATCATCGTTTTCTTACAATATGATGTTTAAAACATTTCAGTATGTAGAGTATATTTTATATAGCTGTTCATGATTACTTTTAATTTTGAAAAACCACAATATAGTTAACAGGACTTTGGCTATAAAGCAAATTATATGTGAGATGCTGTTCATTCACTTGCATGGCAGTTGGGTCTGGATACAAAGTACTAAATTTTTCTGGTAATGGAGATAGTCTATGCACCTTTCATCTGACAATTGAAGAGAAAAGTCTATCTAATAGCCAAAGATTCGTGGTAGTGACACTTTCAAAATTTGCAGTTTGTCCAGGATCATAACTAGAATGAAAAATGTCTGGATATTTCTTCTTTCTATGAAGGTTACTGTATGCTGTCAACTAAAATTACACATCATTTAAAAATGTATCACTCAATGCACTTTATATATTAAGGTACATTAAGGTATATGGTATAATGCAATAAGAACTAACCTGACAACAGCAAACATGAAACTGTGTATACTGCACTGTAATTATATAAAAGCACCAATGTATTTAGGAGGGAAAACTTTAATTCTCACTTGGTGTAGCTATGGCAGGAATACGTGTTGTTGTTTGAAGTCAATGAAAAACACATGTTGCTTGCTTGTTAATTTGGTTTGGTGTAGGTGGTATTTTTTTTTAGTTTGGTTTTTTGGCTTTGTGTGGGTTTTTTTGGCGGGGGGTGGTGGTGGTGTTCAAGCTTAGTAAACAGAGATTTAATTTGCAGCGTATTCTAACTAACTTAGTAAAATTGTAGAAACCTAAAAAAGAGCTCAGAAAGGTTTGTGGTTCCAGATTTAGATGACAATTTTATTTAATATCTGTATAGTTAGAAACTGTCCTAGCATCAGTTGCTCGTACAACTGCCCTGTTATTTGTTTTTTACCGTAGAACCATATCTGGAGGAGAAACCTGGCATCATTGTTATATGTTTAGAAAGCAGAAGCCCAGATTTTCAATTAAGATACACATAGGTTATTTTTGTGTGAAAATTCCTCTATATCTTACTAATTTCTCTTGGTCCACGAGTTCGTTAGCCTTTCTGTACAACTGAAATGTTCTGTGACAATTTTAAAATATTATTATCCCTACAATAGAATGCTAATTTCAAAATCACCTTCATTTATAGTCAGTTATCTAATATATGAGTTTTCTGCTGTAGTACATGAACACCATTCATGAAAATTAAACATATGACTCTCTGTGTTTTAACTCTGTTAGCATGGATGAACTATGAAGTTATTACCATCATTTTAATGTAAACTATATTGATGGGAACGTATTATAAAAAGCAAGTTAGTATTTATATTTTGGGAAATAATTATATCACACACAGAATCACAGAATATTATGAGTTGGAAGGGACCCACAAGGATCATCTAGTCCAACTCACCATCTAACACCCGTGCAGAGACCGAGAGCACATCCCAGAGCATAACACCAACCTAGATCCCTCACAGTCTAGCAGGCCACTCCGAGCAGGAAGGGGCCCAGGATCATCCAGCCCTACACCCCCCAGCTAGACCATGTCACTAAGCTCCTCGTCGTTTGCTTCCATTATTTGATTGCCTTCCTCTCTCTCCCTCCTCTCTCTTTCCATGCTCATCAGCTAAGTTAGTGTAGCTTTCCTAAATCGCTCAGAATCCAACTATGGGTGGATATATTTACACAAAGTGAATTATGGCTGGATGCGTTCCTATGTCAACATGTGCCACGTTGATTTCTTATAAAGTAGATCATTATTCTGTGTGGCATAAATAGTATTACCAGACTGATGTGATTAAAGCCAGTGAGTCATTAATTAGCATCTAATTAAAAGCGACTACTAATGTGTCCGTGTACAACAATTATTGTGTTATATTCTCCTTTATAGAACAAAGTGATTCAAGCCTGCAGAATAATGTTCAAGTTTCATGTCTTTTCATGGCATACAATGGCAGGGGGAGAAGGGGGCAGTGAGTCTATGCAGGATTTCTCAATTTTGCTGGGAAATGGTTATATTTGAAGAAATGAAACCTTAGGTTATAAGAAAATTTTTCTTCACTAAAGGATATCTAACATTGTAAAAAGCTTTTCTCTGAAAACATTGAAAGTAGATATTTTATTGTTGTGTAAATTTACTATCATGCGAGTGGTTCAGCTGTTAATTCACATAGAATAGAAAAACAATCTTTTTGTGTAAATTCACTTTGGAGCAGGAGAAGAAACTGTGTGGGTACAACGAACATACTTAAACTTTGGTTGGCTCTTTACTTTCCCGTTTTCATTGTCAATTGTTTATTAACAAATCATAATGGTCTATTGAGAAGTTCACGTAGGTAAATCACAAAGTATGGGGATAAGAGTTTAAGAAAATCCATAAAGTGTGAGCAAAATATGTGTACTAGACCAGAGATTATTTCATTTTGGCAGGTTTGCTTAAACATAAATTAATCAGAGTTTTACAGAATTGTGTTATATACACTCATAGATTCTTAATTAATAATATGATTTTATTCCTTTGTTAAGAAAGTATTATTAATGTACATTAAAGATCATATAAGTGAGACTGTAATCAAAACATTATTAGCATTGACAATCCTTCTTTCCGCTTTAGGATAATGATTAAATTTGTTTTTGTCTTTTATATATGCAGCCCATATTTGATGCCTAAGTCATAAAGGTCAGTGTGAAGACTGTAAGAATTTTTGCAAATACAGATTTCAGAGGAGGTCTAATAAATCATTATTTCTACCACTTTTTGAAATGGTAGAAATAATTTTGCATCACAAAAGGTTTTGTGGGAAATTGTCCCCTGTTCAAATCAAGATACAGGTATATTTCACATTGCCACCCAAGTTTTTTTAAGAAGAATATCAGAATCTGACTTACAGATTCACATGTGCAGAAAACAAAATGTAAAATTGAACAACTAAGATTTTTATAATGTAAATTTTGCTAATTGCTACAATGTAGACATTTAGTCTTTTTTAGTCTTTTAAAGTCTTGAAATCTTTCCAGTTTGATTTTTTTTAATGCCTTTAAAGTATTTTAAACTTTAAACACTTTAGACTTTAGTGATTCACCCTCCCATACCTATTTGACCAGTAATCGACTTATATGAAAATATGAGCACAACTATATCACTATCGTAAAAGAAATGTAACAGGAACAAATGCATTTTCTAGGTATCCTGTCCAGAACAGGACACTTACCTCAGAGGCCACTTACTTCAGAGGGCACTTACTCTGTTGCAATCCTCAGTTAGGCCTAGTTTCTGGTTCCAAATCATGTTCAAGCATGGTATAGGCAAAAAAAAGCAGTGTCTGTGTTTTAAAATCGGAGCAAGATGCATTTGTTAAAATTAAAGCAGTCACAGAGTTAAACTATTGCAAGAGCATTGGGGGTTTTTGGGCTTTTTGTCCCCTACGTGAACAATATGTTTAAATTCCGTCCACTTTATAGACCATAGCCAAAATTCTTAATTGCTTTTAAACAGCAGGACAAGGCTGCAGTGGCATAGTAAGAAATAATAATAGTACAGTCTTGATCTCTTAAACCTCTTTCAAAGACCCCAAATCTTGTCTTTAATTACTAAACTATTATAGTTGCCTTCTGAAAAGATTTTTCTGGTTGTGATAAGTTAGGCAGAGTTCCCTAGCTCATAGCCATGTCCTAAAACCTTTCCCAAGAAAACAATAGTTTAATTATAGCCAGAATTGGAAGTTTGTTCTTCTTTATGGTTCTGGTTTACCTGGTCTGATACCTTGGAATTAGATGACTCTGCTGACTTCACATTCCAGTTTTCTAGCTTAGCCCATCACAGCAATATTTTCAGCCTCTCAAATATATTTTCATTGGCCAAAATTAAGTTCTTCTGAGTTTCAAGAGACTGTGAAGATTCTGAAGATATTGAGAAATTTGACAAATAGGATGAAACTCAAACTTTGAAAAACTTGGAATTCAAGTGTGTGTGGAAATCAGCATTAAGACTTGGAAAATTTGTAGCTGAACTACTAAGTGAAAAATATGACTTTGCCCAAAATAGCAGCTGTTTCACTGAGCTGCCTAATGCATTGTTTTGGTTTCAGAAGAAAATTAACTAATTCTTATGATAAGTCATCTGGTGCAGTGAAATAGATTTACCATCCTCAAATGAGCCCTGAAAGTCAAATGGAATGGAAGTCATTGCTTGTAATAAATATTTTGGGTTTTGTCCTGAGATTTACTTTATAAACCAGGAAGTTGTAAGTAATCATGAAGGGTGTAAACCACAGAAACCAAATTGGCAGGCTTCATAAATATGCAGTTCCCCATTTCTGGGATGCCTTTCATGGAAACAGCAACTCTGGAAGTACTCCCAAGGTAGGCTTTCAAGTAGGTGTGTATATACCTTTTACAGAAAAAAAAAATCAAATGCAAATAAGGAGTTAGAGATGGATGTCCTCATGAAAGACACTGAAAGAAACCTATGTTTCAAGTACATTATTTTAAAACTCGTGTAGTATTTTAGATTCTGTCATCATTTTAGTTGTGACAGAGGATAAGTTTCTATGGACTAACAAGCATTAAGTATCCTAAGTCACTCTGAAATAGATATATCCTTGACCCCTCTTGCTTCTATGGTACCTGTAAAGTAGCTCTGTCTCTTTCACTGTAAGATTGCATGGCTTTAATTATTTCACATTTATTGTGGAATGAATAGGACAAGAGAATGGAACGGTGCCTGAGTTGTGGAGCAGTGGTTGTCACTCTGTCTGGTCTCTGTGCAACAATTTACACTTAGTCCACTTATTGACTTTTCCTAATGGTCATACTCTAAGAAGTCTTACTAAAGGCACATTATGTGTGAGCACAGCTGAAAATAGCTCACTCTGTACAGGTAGCATCCAGAAGAGCTGATATCTAAAACGTTTAATCAGCTTTTCACAGTTGTTGTTGTTATATCAACAGTTTGAATGTTCAACTAGAATTTAAAGAAGCTCCTCTCCTGTCATTTACCGTGGGGTAGGGTTTAATCTGGAAACCTATAAAATAGGTTACATTTGTTCACAGGTCTGTGTAAATTTATGTGAGAATTTAATTAGGACCAAAGTGTATCACTAGAGTGAGGAATATAAGCAGGAATATACATGGCTCATTGCTAACATGTAAGAAAATTAACCTCCTTAGGTGCCTTTTCACACTGAACTTGGGAAACAAATTATAGTCAGTAAGATCAGTGATAAAACTTGGTTGTATTCTATGTATTTCAAGATGCCACAGAAATTTATTTCAATGATATATCTGATAATTATCATACAGATGCAGTTTTTCTATTGAAATCCATGAAGCTGTGGGCACTCAGAATGCCGTAAGGGACTGCACTGCCACCTCACAGCACAGGGTACCTAATTGCCTTTCATCTTACTGGAGATTAAAATAGAAGAAGATACAAATTACTTTGTTTCTCATCAGTCAGCAAGCTGTTTATTACAGTAAATGAGTCATGCCCCTGTACTTCTGCCATACTAGTTCAGAGGTCTACAGGTGTGATACCAACAATCAGAGATCTTATTACAGCCTGCAGGTGTAAAATGATTTTTCTTTCTTTGCATTCCTACATAGATTTCATTTGCATTTTTCCCAGTATGCTTTCATATCCAGTCACCAGAAGTTCTCAATAGTGATTACCAGCTTTTGTTGTTGTATGTTACTTTTCTGCTATGCGGTAGAGTCTATTTTTAATATTGCTTCTGACTACTGCATGTGCGGGCATGTCTCAGCAGTTCAATCCTGAGTGTCAGGGATTCAATTAAATTGGGTATTTTATTCGAGGAGACTGCAATGTGTCTAACCCAGTAACTATTTGAGAGAGTAAGAAGGAGGCCAGGCAAATATTTCCCTTGAATATGGCATAACATCTGCAGCCAAATGTTAAAAGATCACAGGATTAGTTTTTCTTTAACACTATTATTTCCTTTCAATAGAGTGTAACATTTTGAGGGATGAAGTTTAATACTGGGTGTTGCTACAATAAAATTGAGTTTGCATGTGTGACATAGAAGCAATAAATTTGTATATCAGTTTTGGATAATACTACATGGGTATACGCATTTTAGATGGGTTTTTTGTAAGTTCTTGTAGAAGACTATTTTAAGGCATTTTCAGGTGTGTATGTACTGATCTGTGTGTAAAAAATTGAAAGTTTTATATTTCAAAAAATTTTTTCCCCCATAAAGCTCTTGACTGGGACACTGAAATTTGAATGTAAAAGAACTATTCACCTATGAATAAAAACAGTTTACTGTTCCATGTTAATACCTAACAAATACAGTATTAACAAAATATGCTCACATAAGTAGTTATTACTTAAACTGTGAACTTTTAAGAAGCACCCAATGAAGTAGTAGTTACTGGCCTGTTTTCAAAAACAACTTTATAAATTTAAGATCATAGCTGTGTTTTCTTTTTAACGTCACTAAAACATACTTCTGAGGCTCATCATCAGCATTACCTTATCTTGCCAACCTACTGATGTAAAAAATAAATGAATGTATTTTAAATAGCTTAAAAAATAAAATTTTGCCAGCTTCCTCATATTGGCTGATTATTGAGTGTTCACAGAAGTCACTGGTGGAGCAGAAGGGACAGAGATAACATATGTGAGAATGTGCTAAGCAGCTGAGCACTCAAGTCTTTACTGCTTCATGTACCCTAGCTAACAATGGAGGATTGCATATGCCTGTGCCATAAAACAGATTTGATTTACTGGACATCTGAAAAAATACAAAGTTGCCATTGAAAAAAGTATTTGAACTTACAATTTGTACAAGAAACAGTCTTGTTAAAAGAGTTCACCATCCAGGTGGAACATGTATTGTTACACATATTCAAATTTAAGTTTTGAATGTAAAATATCAAGTGGTCTAAGTAATAGTACCACTAATATTTTATAGGTGATTAGAACTTTGACAGCTGTGACTGTACATTTAGATGACATCCAGAGTACTAATTACACCCACAGTGTGAGTCTGCATTTCAGTTAATTGCCATTCAGTAGGAGTATTTTCCACTGGAATTTTTTGCAGGTCAAATGGCAAGAAATTGATGATTCAAAATTCATAGGTCCAAAAAATTTAGACAAGACAAGCCTAATGTCTACATACAGTACTTGAACACAGACAGTTGAACATTTCTTATATGAACAACCTAAGTGGTATTGATATTTCTGAGTGAGATTTCATTAAATAATGCAGCCATACCTGCATCCAGCTTTCAAAGACAGAAATACAGCAAGACTAGAACTGTTAGTATAAGTCATCTTTCATGATAAATTCTTTCTTCTCAAGCTGTACTATATTTTTTAACCTCAATAGAAAGAAGTTAAAAAGAATGACTTTTTTTCAACAACAGACTGCCACCTTCTCTTTTCTCTTCAGTAAAGATAATGCATTGTCAAGAGTTGAACCAGCTCCTGCTGGTGTATTAATTAATACCACCACCTGGATCTATCAACAGCAAGACAGCCGAATTCGCACTAGGGGATAAAAAACAATCTGCACCTTGTCAGCCCTGCCACACTGGGAGTAGTCACAGGTCTGCAGCCTCTGGTAATTACTCACCCGGGTCTTCACACTGCCTGGATTTCCATTTTGATTGTTGACATTGCACAGTACTGCCTCATCTGCCTAAAAAGGTGGGAAAAAGTGAACAAAGTATGTCAGCTATGGTAATTACACCACTGTCACCTCTCCCCACTATTGGACCTCATCAGTAAAATGATAGTTGTCAGTCTCCTGTTAACTGTTTCATTAAAAGGGAATGATTATGTTAAGTTGAGTGAATGAGTTGACACTAAGAATCAACACCTTCTGAGCAGCTGTGAAAATATTTAGAATGGATTTATGTACCAAAAGCCTAAGTGAAATGAGAAAGAACAACTAGGCTGAACAAATTAATAAAAGAATATGAAAAAATATTAATACAAAGTAATTTTATTAAGTTGGAAGAAGAAATTTAAATTCCTTAAAAGAAAATAGACATATATGTTTAAGAACCTGCATATATGTAACCGAAAACACCTACAAAATCACGACCAATGGTCCACTGAGAGATTCTTTGCGTTGTAACTAGAGATGAGGAAAAGGCAGAAATACTTAATACCTTCTTTGCCTCTGTTTTTAACAGTAAAACAGATTGCCTGCAGGACAACTGGACTCCTGGACTGAAGGAAGGAGTAGGGGTGCAGTATAACTCCCCTGTAACACAGGAGGAAGTAGAGACTTACTGAGCAGCTTGGATCCTCACAAGTCCATGGAACCAGATGGGATCCATCCCAGGGTGATGAAAGAACTGGCAGATGAACTTGCTAAGCCACTCTTCATAGTTTACCGACAGTCCTGGCTTACCAGTGATGTACCAGAAGACTGGAAATTGGCTAATGTGACACCCATCCACCCATCCAAGGGCTGGAAAGATGAACCAACTAATTATAGACTTGTCAGCCTGACCTCAGTCCCGGGCAAAGTAATGAAAACAGAAATCCTGTGTGTTATCATGNACTTAATATGAGCCAGTAATGTTCCCAGGTGGCTAAGAGGGCCAATGGCATCCTGGGCTGTATCAGGAACAGTGTGGTCAGTCGGACTGAGGAAGTTATTCTTCCCCTGTACTCAGCGCTGGTCAGACTACATCTTGAGTACTGTGTCCAGTTCTGGACTCCCCAGTTTAAGGAGAATGTTGAGCTGCTTGAGAGTGTCCAGAGAAGGGTGACAAGGATAGTGAAAGGACTGGAGAACAAGCCCTATCTGGAGCAGCTATGGGAACTGGGGTTGTTCATCCTGGGGAAGAGGAGGTTCAGAGGTGACCTGATTGCTGTTTACAGCAATCAGAGGTGACCTGGTTGCAGTTAGGTGGGTGTAAATCTCTTCTCTCAGGCTGACAGCACCAGAACAAGAAGGCATGGCCTCAAGCTACACTTAGGGAGGTTTAGACTGGATGTTAGGAAGAGATTTTTCACAGAGTGAGTTGCAATGGTCTGCCCAGGGAGGTGGTTAGGGTTAAGAAGACTTGACGAGGAACTCAGTGACATGGTCTAGATGATGGGAGTCTTAGACGGATGGAGTGTGGTGCCCGTGCTTCCACACTTGTGGGTTCGATCCCTGTATGGGCATTCACTTGGAAGTTGGACTAGATGATCCTATGGGTCCCTTTTGACTCAGAATAACCTGTGAACCCGTGAACCTGTACCAACAAATTTACTTTTCCAAAATATTGCACACTTTTTTTAAGTCATTGGGGTTTCCATGTGTTGATAGCAGACAGACCATTTCCTTCAGGACAGGGGAAGAAAACATCAGTGAGTTCAGCATGGAACAGAAAAACTAGGCTAAGAGTATATCAACAGTTCTGACCCATATTTCAGGACTGACAACATAGTTCAGTGTATGCTCTTGTTCAGGATACCAAAGTGTTCACTAAAACTCTGTAATTTAGATTTGTTAATGTACATTTATATAAAATATAAGAACATATATATTATATATATCATATATAAGAAAAGTATAATGTCAAAACTTATTTACAGTACAGCTGACAAGCTGATTTGAGATAATGTGCCAGTGATCTGATTAGAGAACTCCAGGAGTGCTTCTACTCTGTTTCCTGAAATATTTTACATCAAATTATACAGGAAAAACCTGCTAACAGTTCCAATACATGGAATGATAAGGCATATATGGACACAGAGATGTTAAAAGTGGATCTTGTTTTATGGCTATGAACATCATTAATACCACTTGTGTGTATTGGAGGAGATAGGAGTTGAAAATCTGGGATAGTTTAATTTATTCCATATTTTCTAACGTTCAGTATCTCCTGCCAAGCCTATGTCAGGATGTGTGATGATTATATGTGCATGGAGTGCGATGGATTGCAGAGAGGGCTGGATGTGTAGTTCTCCACTGCTTTGCAGGTGGACAACTTCTCTGGAATTGGAAATGAGGCAGGTGTTGTTCCTTATGCCATACTTGTCAGGGTAGTTTGTTGCTGAGGATGGCCATGATGCTTTGGTGTTGTTTTTAAGAACTGTAAATTTTCTGCTTCAGAATACTGTTATCAAATTCTGTTTCCTACTGGGAGGATGCTGACCAAACCAAGAAACTGGGAGGTGTGTTAGTATTTATTCCTAATATGCTTATGTTTTTCTTGTACTTGATGCCAAAGTAACCAGCTGTGCATTACTCTATATTTACATGGTGCCACTCTAAGGAATTCAGAAAAATGCCATAAATAGTAGTTAAACAAAACTTTTCAGCCAGAAATGGTTAATGAAAAAGAAATACTAATTATAAGGCAGGTGTAGTGACGTGCCAGAGAGAGTAAAATTACTGTATCACAATATCATCAAGTAATTTTAAAAAATTTTATTTCATTTTGGCTTGAAACCTATTAAGGTTAATGTGTGGGGCCTTGTCTCACCTCCTCTCATCTTATAATTGCTGTGGCAGGTCACAAATGCTTTATATGAAGTCACATAATAGTAATCTAAAAAGCCCTCATCTTGAACTAAACGAATCCACCAGAACAAGAGGGCATAGCCTTAAACTATGCTAGGGGAGGTTTAGACTGGATATTAGGAAGAGGTTTTTCACAGAGAGAGTGATCTCTCAGTGGAATGGTCTGCCAAGGGAGGTGGTGGAGTCATCATCCCTGGAGGTGTTTAAGAGAAGACTCGATGAGGAACTTAGTGAAATGGTCTAGATGGTGGGAGGCTTGGAAGGATGGAGCGTGGTGCCCATGGTTCCACGCTTGTGGGCCTGATCCCTGTGTGGGCGTTCGCTTGGGAGTTGGACTAGATCATCCTGTGGGTCACTTCTAACTCAGAATAACCTGTGAACCTGTGAATCAGTATTTCTACTGTAACAAAGTAGGGGAACTGGGTTTTTTTAACCCAACATGCAATATGTCAATATGCTCAGAAAGAAGAGGAAAATGTCGTTTTCAGCAGATTTATTTCATTTCTAGCCATAAACAAGTCCACAAATAAATACATCCTTGTTATCTTGTATTCCTCTTATTCTTTCCTCCCATCAGAGTTCAGAAATTTAGGAGTACAACATTGTCCCCCTGTCCTTAGCACTGTTGGTTATGGACAAAAAACAAATGAACATTCACAGAGACTAGCTGACTATACAGAACTCTCATGAAACTGCTATGTTTTTGAATAAGGATCATTTGCATTTGAAACATAGAATTGTTGATATAAGCCATTCTCTTGGTATATTGTTTTGAGTTACAAACTTACTCTGTAGGGTTTTTGTCCTAAGTTTGTTTTGTCATGATAAAACTTTCATTGATCTTCTCCTGTATATTTCCCATGACTTCTTTACTTTTAATCTATTATTAAAGTGCTTAGTTGAATTGAAGGCTAAAGTTTTACTCCATTGAAATTTTTGGAATATACAGGCATCTATTCTGTAGAACTACATAGCTGCAGATCATACACCTAGGAACACACAACAATTAAATATAGAAAGAAGTCTAGAAATTATGTTTTCCTCATGCATGCTTCTAATATGACTTCTCCAAGTAAACAATTGTAGCTCGAATTAATGATCATAATTTGTACATCAGCTCTTCCAATGTTGTTAATACTTTGTGCTACGCATTCCTTCCTCAAAATGTAAGATTTCTGACGTTAAAAGCAAGTAACCGTAAGTGAAAGTCCAACATACAAGAAGTATAAATCATGCAACAGTTAACATATGCTGACTTGTACACTGAAGATTCCCAAATCACACATATTTTGTTAGCTATTTGAGATTTTATATGTTCACACACTTAAAGTAAAAATATTTCTACCAGTGTTAAGTAGATTTTAAGTGTATTTTACATTCTCCTAGCTGATAAATATAAAATATAAACACTATGTATAATAAAGACAAAATTCTGGTTGTGATATGTTCATTAGAACTAGAACTCTGGGGTATTTTGTCCCTCTCACTGACATATTTTTCTCACAGAAGTCAGAAGAAATGTAGTTTCTTGTAATTTTGCCATCTCTTTTAGTCTATGAAGGTTTTGTGCACTCTTTTTGCGAAGTATATGCACTGTATGATTTTATGAGCGAGAGAAGATGAGCACTTGATTTATCTCAGAACATGGGAGAGTTACAAGGAAGAGCCTTAAACTATATTCTTTCTGAAAAAAGTTCAGGCGGCTGCTCTGTGCTTCGTTTTGTTTTTCCCGTTAGATAACTGTAGGAAAAGATCTGGGTTTAAAACTACTCATTCTTGAATATTTTGGTTATCAGAAAAACATCACAAATTTCTGAGAGGAATATTTGTTCTCCATCCTCCCCTCCCACCCTTCTGTCCCCAGGATATAGTAAAAAAACCTTCCTTATAGGTGAGAGACTTTACTGAAAACTGTTGAGATAAAATATGACAACCTGAAAGAAATTTCTTTTTTAGAAAATTTCAAGGGAATGGAAATAGACATTTTAAAAGAACAAGCTTCAACAAGAAGCAGATATCATATAGTTCTGGCAGACAAAACCAGATGTCTTCAGCTCAGATTTCTCAAGATCTGAGGGAGTAAATCTATGACTCAAAATATTCTTAAAATATTGGACCATGTTTGACAGTTTTCAGGCACAGAACTGCTGCAGTGCAAGTTCAGTTCTATGGACATCTCAAATATGGAGAAACTAAAATGCATTGAGGTTAAGCCTAGAGGTACAAAATTGTTGAGAGATTCTTTAACCAGCCCTGTCATGCACCATACTTTATCCAAATCTAAGTGTATGTGCTTCAACTTCTTCTCTAACATGGAGAACATTACTACTGGAATTTTGATTCCATGTGGCCCTTGGAATGGGCAATGCTGTGAAATTGCCATCTATTGTCTCCATAAATACACAAACTTTATTACCGTGCATTTTGAAAAACAATGTTAGTCTATGTGTATTGGTTTGATTAGTTCAGTCTATGACAGAATATTGTAGACAAAAGATAATTGGTGTTTTTAAGTTACATCCTGTAGTATATTTTTGAATTTTTCCTTCCCATCACATGTCTAGTTAAATGTTTATCTCTTAACACGTGTCTTGCTCTTATGGATTAAGTAATTTTGAGCACACAAAATCATTACACCAGTAATATTTGATGGTTTGGGATTTTGGTTTCTATGCATCTGTAAATAAAGCAAAGGTTTTGGTGCTTTTCTTGAATGGCTAGATGTATGTATTTTGTATGACCCTCTATAGAAGGTGTATTCTTTCTTCTTCACTAGGAGATTTCAGAGTTGGAAATGTAAAAATAGCACGAGCAGGTAGCAAGGTGCTAACAAATGAAAAAATACTTATTTTGGCATATTTTTTTCTAACCAAATTATATGTTTCACAATAATTATATGGAAATCAGCCACTCCAATGACTTGCATATAAATACAGAAAATTAACATGTCTATTTTTAGAGATCTTAATATTTAAGCAAATATGTCAGGGACAGACAGTACGCAGCATGAGCTCCATGTATGTAAGTGAATTTCTACATGATGAAAATATGTGTATTTCTTTGAACAATATTTATTTCCACATCTTTCAAATTCTTGGTTCCTTTGTTTTCTTGAGGTCTTCAGTCCAGCTGTGTAAAGTCCATTTGTGAGTTGCATAGTAAAAAGGAGCCTCCCTTGAGTTAGAAGTGCTCCTTTAATCATTGTGCCTGTGGAGGATTTAAAGTGGAGCAGGAAGATTACTTCATAGAGTCACAATTCCAGTGATTTAAAATAAAAAAAAAGGTAATAATAAATAGGCAATGTTTGGTTTACAAGAACATTGCTTTATCACTGCTAATTACAGGGATTTCTATTACTTGTTTTGCTCCATTTGAAAAGACACACCTCCCTGCCCTCCAAACATTCCAGTGTTAATCAAAAGTAAGTCAGTGAACTAGTGTAGTGAAACTGTCATAGAAAATGCAGTTTCTTTTCTATGGATGAGTATTCTGGTTTTATTCCCCTCCAGACTTCTTAAAACCATATTGTTATCTTAGTCTTTGAAATGTAAAAATGCTGGCACATCAAAGAAATATTGTGATGGTCAAAGAAATTTAGAAGAAGAGTGTATATAATGAATACCTAACACCAGAGCTTTACTTCATTTTTTTGATGAAGATATCCATTGTACCAACTTAGAGCTGGAAAACGAGGCATGAAATTGTTTGTAGGAGGTTCAGTAAATTGAATGCTAAGCATTTGTATGTTTGCTACAAAACCAAGCTTGCAATTTTAGTTGTAACATGGGTATTTGTTCTGTAGCTTGTTAAATAAAAAACAGATAAGAAAAGCATACAGCAGCAGAGGAAAATGTTTGAGGAATACAAGAAGAATAAAAAAATCCAGGACAATAGGAGGCAGAGAGGAGGATAACCTCCTTGATTAAAGTGGGGTCTTAGTCTAACCAAGCATATGAGAAACTCAGTGTATTTACCTTCTTCAAACTTTTGCAATAGGATTCAAATCCTCCATGTGGTCTAGAGCCAGACAGACTGTCATTACACTACAGAAAGCTTCTGCTGCTCCATTCTTCTGCTGCCATGTTTATACAGCTTGTTGTATTTGAGGTTGCCTGTTTAAAGCTTTCTTCACTGCCTTTACCAGTGTTCTTTATTCTAACAGTATTGTCCTTAAGGAATGTTCCACTTGCAGAAGTCTGATATCTTTTTTGATTCTGTTGCCTTCAGTCAAGATTCTCTGTTGCATAGTGCTTTTCCTCAGGTTAGTAGCAAGTTTCATCATGTGATGAGTGATTCTGATTTGAGGACTCAAGGAATAATTTTCCATAGCTTGCAAGCAGTTAAAAAAATATATTTCCCCATTTTGGCAGACAAGGTAGAATTCTCATAGAGCTCCCTCCTGTCTGAAGTTTCTCCATGCCTTAAATGTACCTATGCTATACATATGTATTTCTACTCTATGAATATTCATATTATTAGGCAATACATAATGAAATTATACTTATCAAGGACCAAAGATCCAAACTTGGTTTTGTTTTAAGCCATTCTGACAACAGCTCTGTTTTTCGCTCTTCAGAGTCACCACAGTATTCTATGTTTCATGTTATCTCTCTATATTTTGTCTGGTATTTTTGTTCTATTTCTTAAATCTTACCTTATCTTTTATCTTTTATGCACTCTAAGAGAAACTACAACCCTAGTTCTCTAGCTCCTAAAAACTTCTTAAAATCCAGATTGGACCTAATTTCTATTAAGCCTAATTTCTATCAAACCCCATCTCTAAATCAATTCCATTCTCCTGTGACAGAGGATGTCATATGACCTGACATATGACTAGATATGCACTTGAGCCTTCTGAAAATGTCCACGTGGTGAATGGCATTATTTTAAATGGCAAAGGGGTGTCACAGGATGACCTGTTAAAATTATTTGTACCACCTGTGTTTTTCCATCTAAATGGAGAATCCCCTGGAGTAGAGGACAGCATATGTACATTAATGTTTTGTTCTCCTGGATTTAGTCCATGTGTTGTAGAGTATGCATCACAGTTTCTCATCTCTTTTCTCCACACCTTTTTTCAAGTAACATGTTCACCTTCAAAGCTGCATGAAGGTCAGCTAGCTCAAGCCAATACAATTGCCCAGAAATTGTTTTTCACAACCTTCTTTAATCTAAAAATTTGTATAATTTTTCTCATGATTTCATCTGTCTAGAATCACCATAGTCTGAAGAACAAACTTGTAGTATTGCCAAACTGCATGGACTTGCAGGAAAGTTGAATTTATCCCAGCTTTTAGCTACGCATGTTACCAAAACCTAACAGTCTATGACTGCACTTGTAATTCAAGTAAAATATTTCAGGATGTATATGTCATGGGTAAAAAGAAATAAACCTCAGTTAATGGGCACATTTGTGAGACTCAGGTAAATGCTCACTTGCTTCTGAAGTTGTAAGTTGCAGCTTTACTGGCATGAAATTAATTCAGGAAAAAATAAGAGAAATCCAATTAAATTTCAAATTTGCAAATTTAAAATCTTCAGTTTTATGTCCTGGTGTTTTGGTTGGCATTAGTATTAATAAGTTAATGTAAAGCAGTAGATGGGCATATCACTGTGAAACTAGTAAAAATCAGGGAACGATTAATTCTAATAATTTTAACTGAAAAATTTGTTTGGACATAGAATCTAAGAATTCTGGTCCAATGCAGTTGTTGATTTTTTTTGTTTGTTTATTTGGGGTTTTTTTAAGCCTTGTTTAGGTGTTCTGCATAATTTTCCATTTCCCTCAGAAAAGAGCTGAAATTAGCACACTTTGACAGATGCCTTTGAAGGGGTTTATACGTACATTTGCTTTGCAAATTGTGTTAAAACTCTATCTGAACAGGTATTTGGACCTAGCTGCTCAACTTAGAAACTATAAATGGTGTAAGACTTTCTACAGGGCTTATTCTTTTCTCTCTTGTATGTAGATATATCACATCTCTCTTGAGGTTGTTTCAGAGATCTGTCCTCTTTGAAAGTTATTTAATTTTAGTTCAGTGATGTTCTATACATTGTCAATACAAAATTTCATACCTGCAAATGTACATTTCTCTATATGAACAATGCCCTGTTATA
>WEKX01001724.1:15129-53370 GCA_013390025.1 Pitta sordida | reverse complement strand
GTTAAATCTCATACTGTTGGAGTCTGCCCATTTCTCTAGCCTGTCAAGGTCCCTCTGAAGTGCCCTCCTACCCTCTGGCAGATCAACATTTGCCCCCAGCTTGGTATCATCTGCAAACATGCTGATGATGGACTCAATTCCCTCGTCCATATCATCAATAAAGATGTTGAATAGTGCCGGGACTAACACTGACCCCTGTGGAACTCCAGTAGTGATTGGCTGCCAGCTGGATGTGGCACCACTCACCAACACTCTCTGAGCTCGTCTGTCCAACCAATTCCTAACCCAGCATAAAGTGTTTCCATCCAGTCCATGCTCTACGAGTTTCTCCTGAAGCTTATTGTGGGAAACCATGTCAAAGGCTTTGCTAAGATCCAAATACACATCTGAACATCAGGAAAATCTTTTTTCTACAGCATGAGCCAGAAACCACTGATATACGTTTTCTAAAAACTTTGTGGAGTCTCTCTTTCATTCTTGGAGATATAAAAATTTCTGGATGTGGCCCCAGGCAGTCCACTCTAGGTGCGTCTGCTTGAGCAAGACAGATGGACAAAATGACCTCCAGGAGTCCATTCCAACATCAATCATTGTGTAATTGTGTGAAGATAGATTCCAGCTTTAAGGACAAAATGAATTTTTGTCCTCAGAAGAAAACATAGGTTATAGTTATTCCGATTTCCGAGACTCCAGTATATGCAATGCTTACTAGTCTTCTAAGCACATATTTCTTAATTAATGATTTAGTTTGAGCTCCTATTTCAGTCAGCAATATTGGGAATGAATCTAACATCAATAAGTTTGGTGTGCTGAAGGAAAGAAAATTCACGATGACCAGTTTTATATACTTCATTTATTTATTTAAACAGAGATTAATTGTAATAATGAAGGTTAACAGAGGTTTCTCTTTTAAGATGTACTTGCTTTGCAAACATAACACTCATTTATTTCTGGTACTCACAAGAAAGAAAAAGCTTCAAAGAACTTTGCTATTTGATTCTGAGAAATATACAGTCTCAGCCCATCTACCTCCATAGGCAGAGGAGATCCTTTCTTTATTGGTGAATCCTAGGTTTGGCTGGCTTTGCTGCTGAATGCTTTTTCCTCTGTGGTCTGTTCCTCTTTTTAGTATTAACATTTCAACTCCGCTTCAATTTCAGTCGTGACCAGCTTTCTGCTCTACTAAGTGATTTATGGACACGTGCCTCAAACAACTTAGAAAAAGAGGAGAAAAAATAGCAGTTCAGGAAGTCAGTTGTAGGGCTAGGAATGGAGTCCATGCCTATATTTTGGACTAATACTGTGCATGTGGGAGGATTCTGGATGCCTCTGTGTCCTTCTTCCCTGCCCACCTCCCATATGCTTAGACTATTTAGTCCAACTCTGTAAAGCAGGAAAAAAAAGCACAGCAAAAAGTTTATTCATGTTATCCTTTCAAAAATCCAGGAAAGTTAATATTTCTAGAAGTTACATAATTGCACTTCTCAAAGTAAGTTTGGTGGAGCAGCTGTGGGAAGCCACATACCATGCTTTGTGAAGAACTGTCAGGAGAATAAATCCTAGACAATACAGGAAGGAAGACTGGAGTCTTCTGCTAGAATGAATAGGACTGACTCAAATTCTTCTCCTGCTTATAGCATGTGCTTGTGCAGAGAGGAGGATTTTACATGATTATTCTGTAAATGTCCAGACGAACCCCATAGAAGAAATGTGAGACTAATACTAATTATATAACTTTTGTCTAAAGAAGTATCAATTAATTTAATAAATATCTCTACTGCATATATGACATAAGTTAATTATATTTTGTCTTTATATTTAAAATGCTTTCTCCTCCTACCATGTATCTTTTTGTTAATAAATAAGGAAGAAATATTAGACAAACAAACATTCTATAATACAAAATCTAGAGGCCCAGGAAGGCATTTGCTCTCTACTTCATATTATAGCTCAGTTTGACATAGAATTTGTTTTAAAGTAATCTGGGGTTTCTGCTGGGCAATTTTAGAGTCAGATTGTGAAAGTTTTGTAAAGGACTCTAGAGTCCTTGTCTCAAGTAAATCATGCATAAGAAAGGAAACCACTCCTGCAAGTCAGTGCTCAGCAATATGAAGAGACTCAGCCTGGCCCTGAGGTCCTGGTCTTCTAGGGGAGATAGAGGATGGTATTAGAACTTTGAGATGGTCCATTCAATTTTTTCCAATATTTGGCTTTCAATGTCTTGAAAAATCTTACCTTTAAGTTTTATTACAACCTTGAAATCTGAAGATTATAACCCTGAATCCCAAAACTGATTTGGATATTTTGATGCCCTAACACTGTTTAGATCCATTACAGACCACATGACTTATGCTTGTCTGCACTGAGCTGTAAGTATTCATCAGCTGTTATCTATCACTCTGAATAGAAATACAGAAAATCTAAATCTCTTAGTGACCACACTGTGTTGGTATGAATTGATTAATTATTTAAAGAAACACCTTCTTATTTATTGACAAATAAGTCCAATAACACAGTGTGTATTTGGTTTTTTTTTTAACAGAGAGACTAAATATTGTGTGTCACTCCAGGAAATTTTCTGTAATTAGGAAGTAGCCTTATTTAATACTATACAGATATCCTTTGGTCCTATAGGATAGAAAATATATTGATAATTTCTTATTAGTTTCTGGATACTTTCTATCAGTATTTTAAGGGAGTTTTTATTGTTCCTGTTAACAACGACAACAAAAACCTCAGCTGGATTCTTAGCTACTTAGTAACAATGGCCCAATTTTCATTTTCACATCCTTTCATTTCAAAATTACTTGTGCAGGTGGTTGCTGTACAGCTCTTTTCCTTTTACATGACTCTAATGCCTGTGATTTGTTATCGGTTTAATTTTAGAGGCAGCCTCTTTGCAGGGATTGCACTAGTAGGAGTTTGTAATGATTGATTTCTTGCTGACCACTGCTAGTATCCTACAGGAGCTTTCCCAGTGCCTGAGTAGTAGGTCTGACTGCCCCTTTGATGCTGTGGAAGACTTCTTTTCCTGGCATCAATTCTCGAATACTTTACATTACTAATTCTGAAGCAAGTGCTTGTCCAAATGAAATCACAAGTTTGAAAAGACATTTTTTCCTCAATAGTTCTATGTCTTCTGAGTTCCCTTTCTCCTCACCTTTCTATTTTCTTCCTCCCCTTCTAGTGTCTTTCCCATGTAAGGCTAAAAACTGACCATCAAAAAATCTCACCTTCCAGAACATTCTATCACAGTGAGTTTTTTTCATTACTTTCCTCTTATTGCCAGGAAAAGGACAGAAAAAAATGGAGTATGTCTGGCTGGGAAAGCGTATTCTACTTTCAGGATAAGGGAGAAAAATTATGTCCGTATCCTCTATTAATGTATTGACACGTATATATCTACCTGTCATTACATCTATTAATAATGAAACACAAATGGGGGGGTGGGGGGCATTTTTCTAGCAATACACCCCAGTCCTGTCCCAGATTAGTGGTTTCTGACCTCAGTGAGGTCTCTTGTGAGCACACAATGTATCTATGATCCTTAAGATAGAAACACAGCACTATTTCTAGGAGATGAAGAACAGATATTCATTTCACAACCTGTAGAGCAGTTACTAGATTGTAAACAAGAGAAAGCTTTTGAAATTTTCAAACCAATCTTGTATTGGGGTCATTGTTCCTCAGCACTTATTCACAGGAAAGATTTCTTTGTTTTTAAGCATTTTTACCTAAGACCAAGTTGTTCGTATGTTGCTGTTTGCTTACCTCATATCTGAGAATTCATCTTCCTTTTATTTTAAATCCTTTTGATAATGAACAATGATTACAAGTGTGGAGGTGTTTAAGAGAAGACTCTATGAGGAGCTCAGTGACATTGTCTAGTTGGTGGGGAGTTGGACTAGGTGATGCTGAGGTGCCCTTCCAACTCGGAATAACCTGTGAACCTGTGAACCTGTGTTGTGAACTGCCTTTCCTGTAGTACTGTGATGAAGCAATCAAACAGCATAAATGTACACTAGAAAGGGAAGGAAAAAAATAAAAGGAAGATAACTCTGCAACAATATGGCTAAAATTCTCTCTGTTTTCTCAAATCCATCATAGATATTGAGTCAGGATTTTTGAATGAGTTAACACCTGCTCATGGTAAAGCTGAATTCCTGTCTGGTGTTTTTAGTTTCTGTTTTTGTTTTTTTTAAATGGGATTTCAGTTATTAACTTGTTTGTGTTTACATTAACATTGAAGTGGAAATGTGCAAACTGGTCTGCTTCTCAGAATAGACCTGAAGTATCATAACTGAGCTTCCACAGAGCAAAACATACACACCTTGAGTTTACAAATTAGAGTTTGGATGTTTGGCAATTGGAGGCGTGTGTTGTTGAGGATTATTTGTTTGCAGGGAGGAGGAAAATTGTTGTGTTTGGGCAAAACAGCAGACAGTGAAGAAAAGCATTTTCCTGCAAATGTGTTTCCTTTCTATTTGGCAAATATGTTTCCCTAATTTTTTTTTTTTAATAGAAGTTGAAAACATAAAGTACTGGACTTCTTTAATATGAAAAAGTTGAATGCAGTTATTGTCTTATAGGATCCAGCAGGTACACAGAGACAATCTGTTTGTCAGCCATCTGCTGGCCACCTCTTCTGCCAGTGATTAAAAGTCATGAATGCACTAGAAAAGACAATTCTTACCACAGGGAGCTTGAGCATATTCTCTCCAGTAGAGGGCATTGATACTTGAACATCTAAGCCTGAATTCTTCGGGAATAATGTTACTAACAGGAGATAGAGTATAAAATTGGCAACAATTTTTTCTCCCACTTTAGAAACCAAAAAATGAGTGTTGTCATATTTGTAACTGTTTTCACTTATGTCTTGTTTAATTCCCTGGGAATGGAAGATACAAATTTTTTTTCAGCTATCCACATATTATATGCAATAAGGAATTTGTAACAAATGACAATGCTAAGCAAAAGAGAATGCTTTTGAGGACAACTGCAGTTCAGAGCTAGATATATAAGAGAAAACAGTTATTGATGTATATATGAGCTCTGTCAAAAATGCGACCTAGCTGCGGAGGAAACTGCATGGAAGATGAGGTACGGGGTAAGCATAGAAATGACTCTAAGGTCATTAAAATAGAAATGGTTCTTCACATACTTAAACATATATTTAAACCAATATGTCTTAAGGATAATTTTCTGATTCTAGGTAAGTAAGTGTTATAGGATCTGAGTGCAAAAAAATTGGGTATTCTTAATAACCAGAGCAGCATATCATTAGGAGATGGCTAGCTGATGACCTTGTGTGACAGAGTTGACCAGTGAAAGCACTGAATTTTTGAGTCTTGGTCTCACTCTTTAGCCAGTAAATGTTCCTGCACTCCCCTAACAGACCGTTCTTCAAAACGTTGAGCCCTCTTTTCAGACCTTCTGTCATAAAGCTATGGGGTGAGTCATTGGGAAGAAATAACTCAGTGCAATAGGTATTTTGAGAAATGCTCGCAGTCTTAGATGATGCCAATTCAGTCTCTTACGTTCAAACAGTCTTTTTCCAAAGGTAACAGGGGAAAGAAAATGCCTATGAGGATGATATTAGTGATCAACGTGCATTTTTTTGGTGTCTACAAGAGATCTGGGGATATTTTCCTATAGGAATGTGTTTAGTTTTATAGCCCTGTTTCTTTATGCAAGTAAGTGACTGTGTGATCTAGCAACCTGAGTTGAATAGCCAGTCCTTTAGGTCTTTCACAGGCTATGAATACACTAAGAGCACTCAACCCTTCTGAAGATATGCAAATGTAGGCATTTAAAAGATTTACATTCATCTTTCACAGGCCTCAGAAATATAAATATGAAATATCCAGAACCTTGTCACTTCAGTAATAATTAAGCTGATGGCCTATTATGTTCGATTGCAAATCAATATAGTATCTTTTGGTGCCACTTGAGTTCTTGAGGGTTGGCTCAGGGCCAGCACTAGTTATACAATTGAAGAGCTGCAGCTGCATCGAAAACTTCTCTGCCATTTCCATTCAGAAAGAATAGACTGGTAACAATGGTGGCCAGCCTCTTCATAGTAATTGTGTGCAAGTACACATTTTGAAATAGTGTTTTTGTTCAGCAGGTGCTGTTATTTTAGTTTAATTTGAATTTTGAAATATGGAGGAAAGAAGGGGCCTAATCTTAACAGCATCTAACCTACAGCTGTTCAGAACAGGACAGCAAACAGCATATGTTGCTTAGATGAAAATCATAATTGCTTATTCTTCCTGGCATATTAGCAGACCGGTGCTGAGCCTCTGAAATTATCTAGCATTTTCAGGCTTTTACTTTACAAAGTGGTCTACAATACTCTGGAAGAACAATTCTAGAACATCTGACTGCAAGTTTTCCCACAGGCAGCCACTTGGTTTTACATCAGAAAACACAGAATGGATAGAAATAGTTCTTCAAGGCTGTGTCAGAAGCACCGATCTCCAGCAATATAAATGCACTGAAAAGTCTATGTTATTTCAGTCCACTGCAAAAGCTGAAGAAATAGCTTGTAAAACAATGATTTTTTTGGAACTTTTGTCTGCTTGTTTGCTTGCCTCCTCTCCTTTCAAAGGAAAATCCCTGGAGTTGAGGAGGGCAGAAATATCACAAAGTTTTTAAGTGTGTACATTAGTAAAAGTATTTATTGAAACTTCTGTACAGTTTTCTTTTTTTTCTATGGCCTATTTTTTGAGATTTAATATCTGAGATAAATAACTCATATTGCTTGAAAATTTTCTCTGTGTGAGTGTTGAAACAAGATACATATAGTAGAAAAGGCCAAATAACAAAGACAAGACGTGCGATTAGAGTCAGAGTTCAACATTTTAAATTCCTATTATCAGAAGTCTCACTCAAAAATCTGACAAAAAGCTCTTAATTAACAAAGTGTTTAGAATTACTCTTATGTTGAAAAGTACTGCATAGAAATTTTAAGCATTCCATATCATCTTTCAAAACTTGTGTAGTCTAAACTATGGTACATTGTTTGTAAGATCATTGCTTAAATGAGAATTTCATGTGAATGAACATGTTTGGAATTGGAGGATTGTTATTTAGATAGGCCTTCAACCTGATCGATTTCCTTGTGGGTACTTGCATATGCCTGAGTATTCTTAATGGTGATTACAGAATAAATAATATCTAACAAGTCACGTTTGGATCAAAAAAATTCATTAAAAAAACTCAATGACCATTCTGTATATTTATGTATATGTATATATAGCCCTGTTTACTCATTTCTGCTTTAAGNTGAGAGGGTGCAGAGAAGGGCAACGAGGATGGTGAAGGGACTGGAGGGCAGGCCCTATGAGGAGCGACTACAGGAACTGGGACTGTTCAGTCTGGAGAAGAGGAGGCTCAGAGGGGACCTCATCGCTGTTTACAGCTACCTGCGGGGAGGTTGCAGCCAGATGGGTGTAGACCTCTTCCTCCAGGCTGACGACACCAGAACGAGAGGGCACAGCCTCAAGCTACGCCAGGGGAGGTTTAATCTTAACGTTAGGAAGCGGTTTTTCACGGAGAGAGTAATTGCATATTGGAATGGGCTGCCCAGGGAGGTGGTGGAGTCGCCATCCCTGGAAGTGTTTAAGAGAAGACTGGACGAGGAACTTAGTGACATGGTCTAGCTGGGGGGTGTAGGGCTGGATGACCCTGGGCCCCTCCCGGCTCGGAGCGGCCTGCCAGACTGTGAGGCATCTAGGTTGGTATTACGCTCTTGGTCACTGTACGGGTATTAGATGGTGAGTTGGACTAGATGATCCTTGTGGGTCCCTTCCAGCTCATAATTTTCTGTGATTCTGTGATTCTGAAGATGTATAAAAACAGTATGAGGGTTGTTTCATAACTAATATCTTGTCAGTTTCATCAAATAATTTCTAGCTGTAATTTCATTAAATCAAGATCCTGAGGGAAGAGAGAGACAAGTACTTATGTATTATTGTGTTCCTTATCGGCCCCACTGAAGATGCTGGTTTTGTACTAACCACAGAGAGAAAGGTAAAATGATACACTTGTAATTCAACATGCAAATAAAAACAAAGAATAAAGTTTCTTCATAAAATATATCTCTGAAAAACCAGAGGTTTATATTGTTGAAAATATTAAAGGGAAAAAAGTACGATATATGAGACAAGCACTGTCTGGTTTTGACAAAATAACTTCTTTAAGAAATAAGATGCATTTTTTTTTCTTAATGCTTTTCAAAAGAAGACAGAAAGTCAAAAGTACTGAATAATGTACGAGATGATTTTTTTTTCATACATCTGGGAAGGCTGACTAGGTGTGGTGCTCTGCTAGGTCTGCTGCTCATGAATAAAGAAGAACTCGTTGAGAATGACAGTCAATGGCAGTCTTTGCTGCAATGACCAGGAAATGACAGAATTTAAGATCTGCAGGGAAGTGGTGCAGGTAAGTAGCAAAATCCTTGACTTCCACAATGTTTCAGCTTATTTAAGGAAGTGGAACATGAGGTGCCATGGGAGACTGCCCTTCCGGGCAGAGGCATTGGTAAATTATTGAAGGCAACCACCTGAAAACACAACAGTGACCTATTCCAGTGGACAAGAAAATGAGCAGGAGTGGAAGACCACCTTACTTGAATAGTGAACTCCTGACCAGGCAGGATTGATGGATTAGGAATTTTCTGGATGATCACACTCAAAGAGTTGTGGTTAACAGTTCAATGTCCAGATGAAGCCCAGTGATGAGTGATGCTCTTCAGAGGTCAATATCGGGATCATCGCTGTTTAACATCTTAGTCAACCACATGGGCAGTGGGGCCGAGAGGACCCTCTGCAGGTTTGCTGTGTGGTGTGGTCAACACACTGGAGAGAAGGGATGTCATCCAGAGGGACCCTGACAAGGTGTAGAGGTGGGCCTGTGCAAACCTCAAGAAACAGCAAAGTCAAGTTTAAGGCCCTGCATTGAGTTGGGCACAAGTACAGGCTGGGTGGGGAATGGTTCGAGAGAAGCCCCGAGAAGAAGAACTTTGGGTTGTTGGTGGATGAGAATTTTAACATGACCCAGTAATGTCAGCTCACAGTCCAGAAAGCCAAACATATCCTGGGTTGCATCAAAAGAAGTGTGATCAGCAGGTCAAAGGAGGTGATTCTGCTCCTCTGCTCTGGTGAGACCCCACCAAGAGTGCTGTCTCCAGCTCTGTGATCCACAAAATGGAAATTATGTGGATCTGCTGGAGGAAGCCCAAAGGAGGGCCAAACAGAGGGCTAGAGCATCTCTTCTATAAAGACAGGCTGAGGGAGTTGGTGTTATTCAACCCTGGAGAAGGTTCTGGGCTGACCTGATAGAAACCTTCCAGTACCTAGAGAAGGGCTACATGAGAGCCTCAGATGGACTTCTGACAAGTTCATGTAGTGATAGGACAAGGTATAATGCCTTTAAACTGCAAAAGTGTGCATTTAAATCAGATATTAGGAAGAAGTTCTTTACTGTGAGGATGTTGAGGAAGTGAAACAGGTTGCCCAGAGAAGCTGTGGATGCCCCATCCCTGGAAGTGTCCAACACCATGATGGATGCAGTTGTGAGCAACGTGGTCTGGTGAAAGGTGTCACTGCCCATGGCAGGGAATTTGGAACAAGATAGTTCTTTCCAACCCAAATCATTCAGTGATTCTATCAAATATAGGTAGACCTGTGCTGATGTGTATAGGTCTTCAGAATTTTGTTTTACTATTATATAACAACTGACCATTGTAACAATTTCAGCTCTTCTTCCCACCCATTCTCCCCATCTGCTCCCACCCTCTCCCCTCCAATCTAGGCAAAACTGTAACTACAGTTGGGTCTCCTATATTGCACACCCGCGGTCTTAATTCAGACCCGTGTAGCCCGATTTCTGCGTTGAATGATGGCTGTGCCACCGCTGACGCCCGTGCTGCCCCCGCTGCTGTCCAAGACCCTACCACTGCCCAGGACGCCGCCCTGGCCCCGGCCGCCGCCACCGCTACTGCGGCAGCAAGTCGTGCATGCGCAGTTGCGAAATGAGTCTCCTACATCACTAAAAAATCATGCTGCTAAGATCTGAAGCCGCAATATAGGGGACGTGAAGTGCAAGAGGGCCGACTGTATATGAATTACTTCAGGCACTTCAATACAACTGCAGGACCCAAAAGTGTTAGAATTTTATATGGAGCAAAGTCTACTAACTTTACCATGTCCTATATAATCCAGGGAAACACTTTAAAATTCCAGTGATAATGAGCATCAGATTTTATATTTGTTGTTTCCCTTTCCATTGTACTCTCTTTGTCAAAGAACATCTATACACGTATCCCTTGATACCTCTGTCTGTTATAAAATTTGCCTGGTGTTTTGCTATGAGACGATATTTTTGCGACTTTAACCCTTGTGAAAATATTAGCTGCTTTATTTGATGTTCAGTATCATGTTGAATATTTTTTTAGCATATCAGCTTAAAACATTTAACTGTATTCAAAAACAAGCCACCACTTACCATAAAAACTTGGATCCCCTTTCTTTTTAAACAAATTAGATATTTTAATACTTAACACTTTTATCTTTGAGTGTTTGGCTACTTACATGTAATAATATCTGAATCTAGTTTGTCCACTGTATTGAGAAACTGAAGACAGAGAAGGAGAAATCCTTAACAAGGCTTTGTGTTGCAGTGTCCAAGTGTTGTCAATGCATTGATTTATAACCAGCAGTAAAACTGGAAATGCCAAACAAAGTACAAGTTTCACAGTCCTTCTACTGGGTATTTGCATAAATGTTACTGTTCTGAAACCACTTAGAAAGTGTATCAGATATGATCAAATTTAGCAACAGTAATGAGAAACACTTTTTGAAATCACTCTTTTGAGCACATGTGTGTGTTGGAGGGATGAAGCAGTGAATTAGAGAACAAATATCTACGCATCCCCCACTCCTGAATTATCTCACAGAATTAAACTGAGGGCTTAAAAATAATAATAAAAATATTTAGTTTGTTTTATTCTAAGTAATAATACAGGATACATAGTGAAAGACACATGAAACAACAGTGAGGAAGTGAATGAAGGACAGAAAACATGTGCTTGTATAAACTGACTGAAAGAACACAAGGTGGGCCTCCACATGTACTGACACTTCTTGAATGAGGTTTACTTAAGTATTTTGCGTTGTTCAAATGTATTTTATCAGGTTGTCTGCAGAGCTGACTGACTGAGTATGGAGTGAAGAGTGTGATGTGAACTGTAGCTGGCTAGTTTGGAGCAAGTACAGAAAGAACTTGATTTGTGTGTAAAAGAATTATTAAGATCCATATCTTGCCCTTGGGCTGCAATGAACAGAAAATATTTCTGTAGGCTGCTGTGGTTTAAAATAGCAGAGGGCTTGTTTTTTGGATGACCAGATCTTCTCAGTCAGATGTAATAGAAACTGAGCCACAAAAATCCTATTCAGATTGTTTAGAGTAACCTATGCAATTAAGAAATAATATTGTGATAATTAATTTCATTCTTATCCAGTACCCCAGTCCTGGATGATCTTGTGTCTCTTCTGTGGTTCATTACAAGTTTCCAGACAAGGTAGTAATAATATTTCTAATATCTGTTGTTTCATGATGTGAACTTGGATGACATCACACTTTTTATTTCCTCTCTCCAACACTGTTAAGGACTACATTGAAGCAGTTTCCCAGTATTTCCACAGTTAGTACTTCAAAGCCTCTTCTGAAACTTTTTTCCCATTAGAGAGATCACCATAAGCACATTGGATAAATATCCTTTGAGAGCACTTGTAGTTCCACAGAGTCTAGGGAGAGAATAGAGGAAATGTTGAAAATGTTGCGAGTCATCAACTTAAAAAAAAATCCAAATTAATCCTAATAATTCTTCTTGGACAACAAAACAAATTAATGGTAAATTATTTCAGCCGGCAGTTTACAAGCAGCAAACCGAGAATTCAGCATCATCACTTGGTGATGACAATTTATGTTTTTCTGCTTTGTGTTGTTTTGGTTTTGTTTTGGAGTTTTAGTATTTCAGTTTGGGTTTTTTGTTTGTTTTTTCCCTTTTTTGTGGAGTTTTTTTATTATTCTTTTTACAAATGAGATCGGACAATATTTGACAGGCTCATTTTGCCTACTAAAAGAGATTCCCCTCTTCAATTCCTTCCTCTTTTTCAATAGCAGGTCTCCAGCTGGCCTGGGAGCCTTATCACCTCTGTCTGGTTATTAACAGTCCATTTGCTTAAGTACCTACTGTAATTACTTTGTATGGTTCCTCCGAGATGTGCTTCATTTAAGGAACTCTAGGAAAAGTTCTGGTCTGAATGGCAACCACACAGTCACATAACTGCCACCTGCTAGCATCTTTTAAGCCAAAATAAGTTTGTGGGAGGGAGATCCTGCACTCATGTATATTTAAAAGATTTTTCCCATCTCTCTCTCCACATTCCCTACTCCCTTTTTAAACTGCCTTTTTTCCACAGGTTTAGCTCTTTACATAATATTGGCGCTGTGTTTGGATACTAGTTGCTGCTCTAAAATTTTATAGGTAAGATACTGGGCAATACATGTAACCTAGAGGTATTGCATGAACTGAATTCATCAGATGTCTTGCTTCATCTTGCCATGATCATGCGTGACTGCTTTGTCTCTTCTGACTCTTGCAACTCTATAGCCGAGAGAATAATTTTAAAAGTTATTCTTTAGAATAAATAGAGATTGTAGCAAAACATACTCTTTAGTGTGTCATGTTAGTGATTTTATTTTCTGGTTTCTTATTTTAGTTTCATTTTCTTCAGGTTCACAGCCCCTATTTTCTCTAAACCTTAGCTAAAATATTAAAGTGAAATAAAATAAGGAATTCCTTTATTATAACACCTTTCATATGGCTTGAATAGAGGGCCTGATTCAACTTCTTTGATAAGGTTAGGAACAGTTTAACTCAGGCTCTGTACATTCTTTTCACAGATTTGCACTGATTTTTGGGTTTGTAACAGACCTTGAGCTACAAATGACCCAGAATAATTAAGTCAGTGCACAGACACAAATTTCCCTGAAACAATGGTATCCTGGATTTTAGGCTTTTTAGGCTCAAATGAGTAAGACAGAAGGGGTAAGCCTGGAAATTTAATTCGAGAATGTATATACAATGATAAAGAATGACAGTTGGCCTATTTCTTTTTGAATAAGAAGCTAGAGGAGTGAAATAATTTCTATCTCTCACAATTCTCTTGCTGAGTGAAAATGTCCTATTAAGCCTCTTAAATGCAATGGGAAGACTCAGTGTATCTGTGTGCAAATACTTTGTGTCTTTTTTTGTGCCTGTATTCCTAAAAATAATTAGAAAAATAGCCAAAACCAAAACACAACCCCCCCTCCCGCCTGCCCCAAACAACACACTGTTATATTGTGTTAGATACACTCAAATATTTCTGAATGTTATTTAACTGCTGTTTGGAATAGGACAACATCAACATGATATTTATCCACCAGATGTGGCTGTAATGACTACAGCCGTTAAAAAAAAAACCAAACAGGCAAACTATCATTATGCCTAAGTTAGCCAATAAAAATTGAGATGAATTCTTTGTTCGGTCATTTTAATGCACCATCTTGTAAGCACTGTAGATCTCAGGCTTGAGGCCAGCATAACTATACCTTCTCATTTATGTCTTAAATATATCAGTCAAATAAGTATAGTGCATTGAAAACAACTTTTGAACCCACGGATGAGGCAATAACACACCTGTCAGAATCAAAAGGTGCCATAAAAATGGCCTTCAACAGGGCATTATATAATTTGTACTTCTTTTGTATATTTTTTCTTGATAGTTCTGGAAAGAGGGGTTTATACTAAAGGCTGACAGAAGAACTGGAGAGGTGTGAACAGCATTACTATGGCAACACTAAATGTTGGGTATGCGAAGAAGTAGGTAAGACTCCTGTGGATCATCAAATGCCAACCTGGCTATTATAATGAATGGTATTTGGTTAAATTATTAAGCATTCTATTGCTTATCCCACAGTAACTAAATGACCTTGCAGTTGCTATATAATTACTGAATGCCTGATGATCTGTTTTCTCCTTGTGATTTTTGTAGTGTCTTGTCTGTCACGATAACAAGAAGATAGTCTAAAGCTTTCTTACCAATCATAGATCCTGTAAGGTTCTGAATGCCTCTAATTCATTGATTTTGCAATGAAGTTGGCATGTTGAGTTCTCTTGAGGATTGGTTGTCAGGGTACTATAAAACAAAGAGTTGCCTGCCATAGGAAACAGGTGTTTCTTTTAGAGTACTGATCTGAGCTTTAAACTTTATGTCCTTTGCTAAACCCAACAGACAGCTGGAGTTTGTAGTCTAACTTATCATGTATTCAGATTACCTAAGCTCTCATTATAGCTTTTACCTGCATAGGTCCCATGGTGAGTGGTAAGTTTGTCCACTTCATTCAGCTCTGTTCTACTCTTTGAACAGCTGCTGAGTTGCAGCCAAGAGTCACGTTTGAGAGATGATCTTAATTGCCTCTGAGCCATTAGTTGCCACTTCTCAGCTGAAATCAAAGCCAAGTACGCATATCTCCTTTCCTTCATTGCTGAAGTGGCAAATTCTTTCTCCTCTGGGAAAGGGACGCTGTTATCCATCGCCTCCCATAGGCGTAAGGGAGGAGTGCAGTCCTGTGTCCACACTCAGTTATGAAGTTCCAGCTAACAGCTACAATGTCCCCTTTGAGAATGGAACTCTACTTTACCTCCTTCCCTCCATTATGGTGAGGCAAAGTTCAGCATGAGCTGAGGAGTGTTTTCTTAACTCTCAGTGCTGAATGCTAGCAGAACTTGACTCCCAATAAAGGAAAATAAAAGAAGAATTTGTAACTCTTAATTCCATGGTCCCATTTTAGCTACCGCTTCACTCAATCTACAGGCACCCAAGTCTGACTTAGAACACAAAAGGGCATTAGATTTGTTAGGTTAGATTTCTGGGATCAGACTAGATTAGATATTTGTCATAAATATAGACTGAAGAAACGGATTTGGCCACGAACTTAGTACATGGACTTGATTGAGTATGCCTTATTTAGTGCTTACACATTCCATCTATATATCCTGAAAACTGCTTTTGCCATCCTTTGTCTGACTACTCTGTTAAACTTAGGGTCGTCAGTGTCACTGTGGGGTTGTTTTTGTCATTATTTAAGCCAGGCTTGGCTCCTTATATTGTCTGAGGTTACTGAGTAATATAATATGTTGAATTTTGGTAGCAGAACACACAGCTCCTTCTGGTAGTCTGCTTTGATCCCCTTTACACTTCACTATGGTAACTACACACTGGGAAGAGGTTGGACAGATTTACAAGAACTGTGTCAGATATGCCAATTAACTGAAACAGCTCTCATAAAAGTGATTATGAGTTTTCTTCTGGGCAAACCCTTAGTCCTTTGGCAAAAAGACTTAAAATCCCTGGATTCTCTAATAAATGTAGATCTTCTGATCTTTTACGACTCAGAATCTCCTGAATATGTGTCAAAGATAGCGTTCTCTAATGTCTTTAGAGTTGAGGATGGGATTCTTCGTTGTAATTTAGAAGATCTGGCAAGTTATACTGAAGGTGATAGGAGTGGGTTTGAATGTCTAATTAAGAAGGTGGATACACCTACTAAATATTTAAGTACTGCAGTTTAGGGTAAGGATTATGGTTAAACAGGCTTGGAGTCATAGAACATGGGCTCATCACTCACTTCAGCAATGCCTGAACATGACTACATGAAGATAGAAAGATTCGGATAAATTATTTTAACATTTTGTGTAGCCTGAACTACTTTTCTTTGCATAAGGTTAGGCCATGTTTCGGGAACAGAATTTCTTTTTGCTAGTAGAATCATCACACATCGAAATTACTGCAGCAATTTGAAGGGTTCTGTGATGTAAATTGAGGTCTTGATAGCCACGGATTTGCATGTCTGAGTCTTAGTTACAACACAGTATAATGTCTTTCTAGATTTATATGTTGAGGAGAGTCAGGAATGTAAGGGATCATATTTCAGAAATTATTAAATCAGAAGTTACATCAACCGAAATAACTTTTCTCCTTCATTTTTTAAATTGTTGGAACCTGTAAGTTTTTTAGCCAAGCATGGTATTGGAGCTCAGCAAGTTTGTGACCACTGAGAATGTATTGGTGATGACTTCAGCAACATCCAGAATTGTGAAGTGTGAATGGTTATCAAATGATATGAAAACCCGTTTTTTAAGTTACAGGCATCATGGTGTTCCCAGCCTTTAGGGAAGGTTAAATTTAAAATCAGAGTAATTTGTCTAGTCTGGCAGTTCTGCTTCAGAGAACTGTGAGTGGTTATCAATAGATGTGAAAGTTGCCTTTTCCCCCTTTGGGCTGTGCTGCAGATTACGCTATAGTGAAGCAAACTGAGGATACAAAGCACAGTCTGTGTACACACATAAGTGTATTCCAGTTGGAACTGCAGGTGAATTTTGGAAGATGCTGTGAAGCAAGTGATACCCTGTATACTTGTGTTTATTTTTCAAGCGTTGTGAGTGCTTATTTTGTATTCAAGGGGGATCATTCTGTTAGGGTTAGGATCTTAAGACAAGGAGAGCGAAAGAGACAGAAATTAGACTCTTAGTGAAATTCAGAAGGTCCTATAAGAAAAGCCAATTCTTCTTCTAGAAGTAGCGGGTTCCCTCAATTCAAATTTAAGTTGAGGATTAGAATATAGTTTAGTCTGTAATAAGTGTAGGTTGAGAGGTGTGGATTGGCACCTATTTTAAGGCAAGCAAGCAGACTGAAAGTAAAGTCAACAAGTAGCTTCAAGATTCTGATCTTGTGGATACACTCCAGTCTTATGTTCCTCATGTCTGGAATTCTTGTTGAGGGACAGGGTCACTATTGTTAAAGTAACAAGATTTCCTGTTCTTTGGATGTGGCTAATGTTGGAGTTGGAGTTGATTGGAATTAATGCTATATTTCGTTTTATTTTGGGCGGTTTGTTTTTTTTTTTTTCTTTCTGAAGAACTAATAATGTTAAATCTGGGACAAGAATAAAAAAAATAGTGCCATATTTTATAGACTTGCATTTCTAAAACCAAGCTTAAGTTTCATAAGCTTATATTTGAGGATCGTGGATTTTAGCTGTTTTCAATCGGTACGTCTGACATAAACTGAGGTAAGTTGCTGGTATTTTTGAGCATTTTATTCTTCTAATTAAACATCAGGAGTGTATTCTTGACCTTTGAGTAAGCCTAGGACTGTAGTTATTACAAAGATTCAAGTTACAGTTAGTGTAATTATTATTTCTCATCTTTCTCTTCTAAGAAAGATTACTATTTTCTTATTATTTTCAGATCTTGGCCTGAGCAAAATCTGAAGTTGTAAAAACTTTACCATTAGTGATTTCAGTCACAATGACTGACAAAACCTAGAAACAGCTCTCATGAGTCTGTAATCTCATATTTCTGATGATAATTATATATAAAGAAGCATATGTTTTCAAGTGGGGTTGCAGTTTAGGTTTTAAAAATTTTAAACTTTTGGAGTATTTCTCCTGATTTCTGTCAGATCTGCAGATGTTATCTGAGTCGCTAAAATGTGGACACATTTACTTTATTCTTGATGTTTCTTTTAGAGGTGGAATAGGATTTTAGAGACAAAGTATTATAGCAATGACATAATTTCTTTTTTTTGTTTTTTTCCTTACTCCAGTATTAATACATCTGAATAGATAATTTATAATTTTGGGAAGTGTTTGGTTGGACAGGCACTAATAACATCAGACGTGTGTGTTATGCAGTGGTGCATATACTTCCCGATAGATTTTGACTGCTTCACTTTTGTCTTCCACATGAGAGTTCTAAGTATCAGTTTATAAGGGAAGATTATATATGTTTTTTTCTATGAAAAAGTAAACCAGAAGGAAATTTATGATCCTCTGGTTGGGACAATAGCATGGAATATAAGGTGGAACATGTTGCTTCCATGAGTAGTTAATGTAAAATGTTCAGATAGTTTTGGAAATTGCAACCCTGCATTTCCTCTGCCTTTCAGTATCACCTTTCTAACCAGAGGACCATGGAGTGTTCTTTCTCTTACCTATCATTTCATGCAAATGGAAAATAAGAAATAGACATTATCATGCAAAGTAATCTGTATCTTCATAGTTCGAGAAATCTCCTGTGATTTGGACTAAAATATTGTATCTTATGAGATAGAGATGTAATTATTAGACTTAGAAACCCTAGGCCTCCTACATACTGAGACAGTTAATTGTATATAGCTGTGTTTGTGCAAAGGTTAAGTAGGCTTAGAGGATGCCCACCGCAAGAGAACCTAAAAGCAGAATAGAGAAATACCTGCTTCATGAATGCTTGAAAGACATACTAGACTGTTGATTGCTACCACAGATCTTTGACCCTGCGTGGATTTGGCAACAGCTGACAGGAATTACATGGCATTGAATATAAGCCATAAGGTGGAAGCTAAATACATATGATTTGTTATTGTTGTTGTTAATTTGTCCACCTCTTACCTCCTTAATATCAGTAGAGTAGGAATTATCATGGAATCATAGAGTTCTGCAGACCTATGCACAGCATCATATCCCTAACTACATTTCATGGAATCATAGAATGTACGGGTTGGAAGAGACTTTAAAGATCATCTAGTTCCAAATCCCTGGCATGGACATCTTTTATTAGACCAGGCTGCTCAGCGTTCCAATCAACCTGGCCTTGACCACTTCCAGAGACAGAGCATCCTCAAATTCTCTGGACAACCTGTTTCAGATCCTTACCACGCTCAGTAAAGAATTTTTTCCTAACAGCTAATCTAAACCTATTCTCAGTTTGAAACCTTTCCCTGACAATGTTTAATATCTTTATTGATGACATGGATGCGGGAATGGACTCCACCATTAGCAAGTTTGCAGATGATAACAAGTTGGGGGCAAATGTTGAACTGCTGGAGGGTAGAAGGCCCTTCAGAGGGACCTTGATAGGCTAGAGAAATGGGCAGATTCTAATAGTATGAGATTTAACAAGTCCAAATGCCAGGTTCTTCACTCTGGACACAACAATCCCGTTCACTGATATCAACAGGGGGATGAGTGGCTGGAAAGTGGTGAAATGGAGAGGGATTTAGGAGTAATGGTTGACAGAAAACTTAATATGAGCCAACAGTGTGCCCAGGTGGCTAAGAAGGCCAATGGCATCCTGGCATCAGGAACAGTGTGGCCAGTAGGACTAGGGAAGTTATTCTTCCCCTATACTCGGAGCTGGCTAGACCACATCTTGAGTACTGTGTGCAGTTCTAGGCTCCCCAGTTTAAGAAGGACGTTGAACTGCTTGAGAGGGTCCAGAGAAGGGTGACAAGGAAGGTGAAAGGACTGGAGAACAAGCTCTATGGGGAGCGACTACAGGAACTGGGTCTGTTCAGCATGGAGAAGAGGAGGCTCAGAGGTGACCTGATTGCTGTTTACAACTACCTGCGGGGAGGTTGCAGTCAGGTGGGTGCGAATCTCTTCTCTCAGGCTGCCAGCGCCAGAACAAGAAGACATGGCCTTAAGCTGCACCAGGAGAGGTTTAGACTGGATGTTATGAAGAGCTTTTTCACAGAGGGAGTGATCTCTCATTGGAATGGTCTGCCCAAGGAGGTGGTGGAGTCACCATCCCTGGAGGTGTTTAAGAAAAGCATGGATGAGGAACTCAGTGACATGGTCTAGATGACAGGAGGCTTGGATGGAAGGAATGTAGCGCACATGGTTCCACACTTGTGGGTCTGATCCCTGGGTGGGTGTTGTCTTGGGAGTTGGACTAGATGATCCATGTGGGTCCCTTCCAATTCAGAATATCCTGTGATCCCCTTGTGCTGCCAATACATGCTCCTGTAAAAAGTGCTTCTCCACTTCTCTTTTAAGCTCCCTTCAGGTACTAGAAATCCTCAACTAGATCGTCCTGAAGCCTTCTCATTTTTAGGCTGTACACCACCAATTCTCTCAGCCTTTCCTAATAGAAGTTGTGTTCCATTCCTCTGATAATCTTCATGATCCTCCTCTGGACTTGGTTCAACAGGCTGATATCCTCCCTGTGTTGGATACCCCAGAGCTGGATGCAGCATTTCAGGGGTCACACCAGTGCAGAGTAGAGATGCAGAGTCCTCTCCCTCAACCTGCTGTTCTTGCTGCAGTCCAGGATAGGGTTGGATTTCTGGGCTACAGATGGACATAGCTGGCTCATGTCCAGCCTCATCCACCAGCACCCTTAAGTCCTTCTCGAGAGGGCTTGTCTCGATTTATTTATGGTCCCTCTGCATGCTATCCCATTAGATCTGGATTAGGTTAATATTTTAAACTGTTTTAGAGTTCATTTCTTAAAAGAAAAAAACCCCAAATAATAGATGGTAGGAACCATAACCTTAAAACTACTGGAAAAAAATAACTGTGTTTGGTTGGTTTTTTTGAAAGCAAACATAAATAGATATAAGTAAAGAATTGTCTTACTTTTTTTGTGTTAAACCTGTTTCATGCCCTAGTGTATCTAACAAACATGCTTATACTAAAACCAGGAAATCTGAGACAGCTGTCATGTTATTTAGGGAGTGCCAGTAAAGAACCCCAGTTTCAACATGCTTTTATACTGCTAAAGTAATTATGGAGATGTCTTGAAACTGTGATTACACATTGAAAAGGTGAGTCAAACAAATTAGCAGATGAGTTAAAAAGGCACTGCAGTGCAACATATTGAACCTGTTCTATTCTATCTTGGTTTCTGGACCTTTGTTTGACTTGTTAATAAAAAATATATTTTCTACTTTGCATACTGATTAAATGCAGATGTAACAAAGATATTTCTAGTGCTTCATGCAAATCTAGTATGATATCATTTGGCATGCCATCAATAGAAGAACAAAATATCAAATGACTGAAGTAATGATGCTTCAGTATTAGAAGGGAGAATACATATGCTCATGGCAGGGCTTGTTTTTAGAGAGTAGGAAGCATTTGAATTAAATTCTTGATGTAGAGATTTTTCTGGGAAAAGCATATTCTGAAACAGCGAAAGACATCTTCTGGCCTGCTTGAAATCAGAGACTGCATTTTGGCATCTATTAGTAAATAGAAGAGGATGTCCTGGACTTAAAGTTCATCCAAAAATATATATTTAAAAGCTTTTTTAATTAAAATTTCCATCATAGAATCTTCTTGTCTTCAACACAAAAAATAGCAATGCTAATGGTTAAATGAGACTGCAGTTTAGTATCACTAAAAATATCTAGTTTATACATTAACATAGAACTAGATTTCTCAAACTTAATTTAAAAAAATATTTTCATATATATATTTATATGTATAAAATTAGCTGCCAGGACTTATATTTTGTAAGTATCTGTGAAGATATATAACTCAGAAAATTTAATGTTAACCTTCAGAAGCTGTTAATGTATTCCTTTCTAAACAAGTGTCTGTCTAAGAAATAAAAGATTGAGTGTTTTATATCTTATATCATGCAAGCAAAATCTCCAAGGAAAATCTGCAAGATCTTGTTTGTTTATGGTCCTGGATTTTTTTAAGCAAATATATTTATGGTATGGAGATGGTGAAAGTTTTGCACATGGATTTATATTTTTCAAAAAGAAGCCAACTTTTTCTCACTGTCAATATTGTGCATTGCAGACTGTGAAAATCAAAAGATCCGATTTTCCAGAACGATTCAATTGACATTTCCTTTCCACACTCTAGACTTCCAAAATGTTAAGAGTATTGATTAAACATCTGGTATTTTGGTAGGCTTCCCATATCTTTAAAAGAACAGCTCTCAAATGGTTTGGAGACTCCAAAGGCTCAAAAGAGGAGCGTGCTGTTTCTCATTTTAGTGTAATTGAACAGATTTTGGGGGGAGAAAAACTTACTTAAAGTTTTATGTATGTTGTGTTCTATATATGTATGCATAAAAATGAAATAAATACTCCAAGTGGCATCTCTTTTCATTTTGGATTGCCATGGGCCTTGGGAGCAAGCCATGTGAGGAGCAGCTGAGGTCACTTGGTCTGCTCAGTCTGGAGAAGAGGGGACTGAGGGGAGATCTCACTGCACTAAATTTCTTTGTGAGGGGAAGAGGAGGGGTAGGCACTGATCTCCTCTCTGTGACGACAAGTGACAGGACTTGAGGTAGTGGCCTGAAGCTGTGTCAGAGGAGGTTTAGGTTGGATCTCAGGAAAAGATTTTTCAACCAGAGGGTGGCTGGGCACATTAACAGGCTCCCCAGGGAAGTGGCCACAGCACCAAGCCTGGCAGAGTTCAGGAAGTTCACAGGTTCACAGGTTATTCTGAGTTTGAAGGGACTCACAGGGTGTTTGGACAATGCTCTCAGGCACATGGTGTGACTCTTGGGGATGGTCCTGTGCAGAGTTAAGGGTTGGACTTGATGAATTTTTGGCCCCCTTCCAACTCAGTATATTCTGATTCTGTGATTCTGTAATCTGCTATGGCTAAAAGAGGGGACTGTCATCTATTTGAGGAAATAGCAACAATAATTAAAAACATGCCCCTAAAGGCATGCTTTAAGATTTTAGGTTCATGGTTGTACAACCATTGTTAAGTCTCTAAGCACAGACAAAAATAGACACCTACAAAATATTTAAGATAAAGGGCCACTGTAGAGCCATCTTTTTGTTGTTATAGCCTCCCTGCTGCAGCAACCAGTGATACAGGAATGCCCTGAACCAAACGTACTGTCTGACTTATTAATGGAGTTATCCTCCAGGAACTTGTCCAGTCTATTTTTGCATGTGTTTATCTTTTTGACCTCCATAACATCCCATGGCAATGACTTTCACAGCATGATTTTGTACTGTATAGAAATACATCCAGACTTCTTTCAAATCTGCCACCTGGTTCTTTTCTGGGCTGTTCCCTCATTCTTGTGTTTTGTGAAATAGAAGGTAATTGTTTCCTCTTCACTTTCTCCTCTTAATTTATGTGTCTATAAACCTTTATCATCAGCTATCTCTTTTTCATCTGAGAAATTATTTATAGTCTTGTGGGGCATGGAAATTGTTTTAATCCATCCTGACAGCAGTGATACTCATTTTTCTAGAGAATCTTCAATGTGCTATGTATCTATGTCTATTTTTAGTTCTTTTAAATAAGAATTTAGGAAAATACGAGACAGGTAAGTAGTACAGCAAGAAAAAGGCAAGGATCTCCCAACTTCTGTTTTGCTACTTTTCACTCACCCATGGGATTTTTTTATTAACTTCAGGAGGTAATTTTTTTGTTTATCCCTGCAAATATTTACATTAATTAAAAATACAAAACAATAGACAAATCCATATTGCCTAGAATTTTATGAGTGGACCGAATTATTTTTACTATCACAGAAACATTGTTTTCCCAGTTTAAGCAATAACTCATTTCAAATTTGCTTTAATGGGACCAAATATCTCTCTGAGAGTTATAAAAAAGGGAGCTACATAAAACATTTCAGTTTCAACCATTGCAAATCAGCTCAGTAAAATTTGGGGAATATTTAAGTTGATGATGTATTACTGCAGCTTTCTTGTCATCACACAGATTTATCTGTTGTATTTCATAGTTTGGACTGTAAATACTTGTTTAAATTAGATGATGCAGTCTAAGCATGGAAATTCAGAGAAGGAAAAATTGGATTTTCATACTGATTTTACAATGAAAAGAGAAGATTTCTTATGAGAATATAAATTTCAGGGTTTAGATTATGCTCTAATGAATTCTAAGCTTACATTCTCAGGAAGAGAGGTAAAAGATCCTCCTCTGTAAAAATTCCTTCTCCCTTTCAACGTTTAGCATTCAGCTAGCAGGCTTTCTCAGCTGTTAAATGTGTAACTTTTTTTATGGATGAAAGCCACCACTGCAATGTTCTTCAGCTGCTCTTCAAGTCTAAGGGCTGAATGAATTTCAAAACTTATACTTCTCAGATATACGAGTGCCAAGTCACAATTTTTAACTCGAGATTCATTTCCCAACAAACCTTTTACCACTCAGCTATCTGGTTTGTATCTCAGCATACAGGTCAGGAAGTAGAAAAAGGACAAGTCAGATATGTGAGCTGTACAGCTCCAAATACATACAAATTTTCTCCCCTCTTTTCAGCCTATGTAGCTCAATGGACCACAAATGGAAGCAGATTTCAAGATGGACAGCGAAGGTATGGAGACCCCACTGACGCTTTTCACTCAATAAGATTTCCTTTAATATCTTTCTAGGTCGACATCATGAAGTGTGAGTCAGCGAGCTGGCAGAAGCTTGAAGAAATTTGCTAACAGCAAGGTAATTTTTATATTACTGATGGTCTTAGCATTTCTTATTGGATCAGGAAGACCAGTTAAAATAATAAAAGCTAGCTAAAAATATTTCCTCTATTAATTCTTCATTGAAAAGCATATTTTTATTGAAACAAAAATATTATGTTGATAAAACAGAAATATCTCAGTGTTGTCAATATTTAGAATATGAAAAGTCAAAGTAAGTAATTTGGGGTTTTTTTTCTGATTAAAATACATTGTTTTGATTTTACACATCAAATTGCATATATATTTTTAAATTTATATCTCTACAATTATACTATTCTGTCCATTGCCATTCTATTTAATAAATGAACTGTAGTTGTTCCTGCAGGGGCAACATTATCACATGAATAAAGGTGTCTTGTTGAAAAATGGGTGGTCTAAACCACAAAAAGTATTCTCAGAAAGTCAAATGTGTCTTTTTAAAATCTTTGGTTTTATTCTTTTTTGGAACTTTTTTACATAGCCTTCAGTTCTGGTGAAAGGAAGAGAACTTGAGATTTTATTAGTAGGAATACCTGATATTCTTATGTCGCTACGTGTATTTCTGGAATGCTGCATATAACTCACTGCAAAGCTCAAAGACAACCTGCAGCCAAAACCAACATGAAATCAATGTTTGAAACATTTTGAAGATGATGTTAGGCACAATGTTGATAATTTTTGCAGGTTAAAATGAGCACATAATTCAAAGAAGGATTAATTCTTTGAGCAGAGGTAATACTGCTGAAATTGCTCAGGTTAAATAGTCACTTTCCAGTTTTTCAGGATAATTCCAAAACTCATTAATTGTTTGGTTTTTTTCCCATTGTCTCCCAAGAGTTTTGGAGTGAATTCTTCCCAAAAAGGGGCTGAAATTAAGAGTTCTGGGATAGCTAAGAACTTTCAGTGGCATTTTGATTTTTTGTCTGTTTAATTCCAACTCATTTTTCTCTTCTAGGTCCTGAATTCAGAAAAGGTAATAGAAAACTACCATGACTCAGCTTAACAGGGAAAGTGAGAGTGTTTAAGGCAGTTAAGAGAAATATGGGATATTATTACTACCAGTGGACTATTCTCTTGTTCTTTCAATTTCACTCCAAGAACTAAATGGACCCTTCAAAATCTGGCTAACTACCAAGGACACAATCAAACATCTGTGCACCAGATGCATGGAGCATTATATCCAGCTGTGTTACTGCAGCTACATCTGCAGAGCACAGCATATGTCAACTTCCATGGCCAGCAGGCTTTGGAAATACTATCTATAAGAATTAAAGCTTTCAGCAGAAGTAGAAGTGGGTATTTTGATTCCAACTTTTTTATATCTTTTACCTATCTAACTGATCTACTTACCAGTTTGAGATACTGGAGGGAAATAATGTTATGTATTTTTCACCAGTAGAGACCTGATTTCAAGTTATGGTAAAGAAAACGAAATGAGTTTCATCTCATCCTATATTCTTGTTTCAAGTTTGTAATTTTCTCTTACAAAACACCACCATGAAAGTATTCAGAAAAATAGTCTTCTCTTGTGGAGCTGGTGAATACCTGTATGGTAGCTGAGGAAATCTGAAAAGAGCATTTCTTCCACAGCTCACTAGAGCTTCCAGAAGAATTACAGAATTTCTGCTTAACTTTCTGAAGCAATGAGTTTAATCAGTAAGATAAGCTGTAGGTTTCCCTACTAAATACTCAGAAGCATATTGAGGTTATCTTACTATATAAGATAGCAAAGGTCTGTCATTTATTACAATATTTATTTTACGTATTACCCTTCTTTCCTTTTCCATTCCCTTTAGGGTTCTGTTGCAATTTTCATAAAAGCAAGGGGGAAATATTATGTTTGCATAATATCCCTTGTTAGGGGAACCATTAGCAATTTAGCAAAAGGAAATGAAAATATTTTATTGCACAAAAAAGAGAAGGAGCAGCCTTTGTTAGATGCAGATTAATAACAGTGGTTACTCTTTTGAACTGGCAGGATTCATTGTGGGGTTTAGACAAGTCTTTATAAATTATATTTATAATTATCTCAAACAAAACAAAGGGTTAAATTCACACTACTGAATGCATAAAACATTTTTCATGCTGGTCTATTTGTGTGTCTAAAGTTAATAGATTTATTTTTAATTTAAAATATCTCATATTTTTAGGAGAGAGCTATCTCAACAGTACTAACAGTTTCTAATTTAGAACTACTTTTTCTTAAGATATTAGCAAAATTTAAGTTATTGATTTCCTTTTACAGTTTTACTTCACTGCATCATTCTATTCAAAGTTGTTCATTTTCAGTAAGAATTCATGTTTGATCAGTTCTGCTCAAACTTGTGATTTTATTGAACAAAATGATACATCTCCAAAATTAGAACACATGACAAATTTTGCATGAAAGCCCAATTTTGGAATTTGAAACAAAAAATGGATGATCTTTTTATACGTACAGATAAAATCATTAATCAAAAGTATCTAAAACATTGCAACTATTTTTTGAAAAAAGTGTAGATATTTGCAAGGAAAAATTTATATACAACCAGCATGTGTCACTTTATTTATTTCTAGTAGTACCAGACCCTTGATACAGCTGCAAATGGTACTTATTGAGTAAATTTTACATAAAATTCTCTTTAGCTTTGATTCAGTGCTCTCTGTTTTCCTCTCTGTATCCTGCTCCTTCTATAGTAGTATCTGAATTTTAGAAATATCTTGCCCTGCATATTTGCCGTTTCTGACACTGTCAAGAACAGAACAGTGTTGTAGTAGCAGGAGACATAAACAAGATGAAGAACATTAATTTTGCCTAACTTAAAAAATAAATGTTTTCTAGACTCTGAACTTAGTTTATATCCAGATAATAATGGGAAACAAGATGAAGCATTTTTGTTTCCATTCCAGGTCTTTTAATAGCAAATATTTCTCCTTAGAAGAAATGTTTTTCTAACTTACTGGACATTTTTTGTCCAAAACCAAGAGTTCTACTCTGTTAGTAAGTAACACATACTAAAGCTTGTAGCTGCTTTTCTGCTTATTTGTACACTGATATAAGTGGAACTGGAATAAAGGTTAAAAATTGTGACTCACAGCATGGGTCTGCTGATGTGGTTAAAGAGACTTACATTAAGGAGATGGCAAAATCAACTCCATTATATGATCTAGAGTAAAATTAAGTAGTTCTGTGATGTTCTTCATTAAATGGCACAAAGTTGTTAAAGTAACTTGATTCAAGGAGAAAAGGAACTGATACTGTTACCATAGTATTATGAGATCCTTGATTGTTTTACAGTAGTGAATCTTTTTATATTTTATTGTACATGTTAAAAAAACCCCAAACCTCAAAAAAATACTCTGCTGATTAAAACATTCTTCACATCTTATGTGAAACACATCTGAGATAAAATTACTCCAGCTGGAATGTGGAAAACCAGAATTTCAATCCAAGATTACAGTAGTTTCACTAGAGTTCTCAACTACCTATACAGGACTTCCCGAATATTTCATATTGTTTTAAAAGGTCACTGTGCCATTGAAGTCAGCAATATCAGTCACAGTAGTGTTTGTTTAGGGTAGGGTTTTTTTACCTTGTCTCTTCACTGCCTTTGTCTTCCTTTGCAAGAAAAAGGCAGTGGAATTCTGTCAAAGTTTTCCTTTATTGCTCTAAAATGCTCTTCCTTTGATATGATAGGTCTGTAGGACCTGTACACTCCCATGGCATAAATAGAAACATATTTGTAAAGCTCTGGAATTAATGTCCTCCATTAGATATGAAAGAGATACTATTGAAATAATACATGGGCAGATTCGAATAACAGAGAAAATAAGGATGATGTGCAATATTGCAAAAAATAAATATCAAATACTATTATTCTGGAAAGTAGTAACATTGCTGAAAATATATAAAAGTAGTTGAAAAAATAGGGAAGAAATAAGCTGACAACTGCAATGGATGTTGAAGTTCACAAGGAGCTTTAACTAGCTAGGTACAGCTGAAGAAACATGGGGGTAAAAATAGTTAAAGGAGCTGTTTTCATAGGTTGTAAGGTAGACAAAAAGAATTCTGAAACAATTAACTCTTCAGAGGAACTTGTGATTGCTCAATTATTATTCCCTGTTCTGTAATAAAAATTACTCTCACTTAATGCTTTGAAAACAATTCTTGCTTATTCAAAATTTTATCAAGTCTAATATTTGTTTGAAAGAATTTAAAAGATGTTAGAAATTTTTGTGTGTGAATCTGTGATTATTGTCCTATATTAAAAGTAGCTTGGAAGCAAAACTGAACTCTAAATAATTCTGATTAATTAGTGTTAAAATGGTCAAGAGTGACATATCTTAAAACCCATGATTTATTTTGGTAGCACAGCCTCACCTGAAATTTCATGTTGGTGTTATTTGTCACTATTGTAAGGACACCCAGCATTTTATTGATAGGTAAAGCTGGATATGAAAGGTATTTTCAGTTCTTTGGGCACAGTTCCTTGAGTAGCTATGTGAAGAAACCTTCTCTTAATATTTTTTTATTCTGTTTTATATGTTGAAATCTGAATCTATTTAGGAAGTGAGGTAAAATTTCCATTAAAATTATTTTATTTATTGATAAAAAGAAGGTGGAAAGAGAACAGGCTCTTGTATCAGTAATATGACAGAGGGCAAATAAAATGTATGTCGTGCCAGTGAGGTAAGTGATCAGTACAGGTGTAGGTCTGGATTTGTTCATAGGCTCATAGAATATCTTGAGATGAAAGGAACCTACAAGGACCAAATCCTGGCCCAGCACAGGACTGCCCCAATAATTCCTTTCACTGCTAACAGTACTTATCTCTGCACATAATTCCAACTCCTTTTGAAAAAGATTACTTATTTTTCTGTCTTCTGTTTTTCTATACAGCTGTAAATTTAATTCCTGGAAGGTTATTTTTATCACTGTGCTGTAGAAGTAGGGGTTTATTCCCACCCTTTCTGAAACCCAGGAGTGATGTATACCCAGTAGAAATACTTAAGAGCTGCTAAATATTCATTGATATGTGATAGGCTAACCAGTTTCCTTTAAGGAATGGTTATGAACTCTTTTATCATCTACACTGAGAGAGAAGGCAGTGGTTTAGGAAAGCATAATTAACTTCCTTGCAGAACAATTGTGAACTGTCTCCAGAATATTTGACTGAACTTTTGTGCAGAAGCTTTCCCCAACAACCTAGAAAAGCTGTAGCTCCTTTCCCTCCCCCCCATGCCCATCATTACCTACTTTCCTTTTGAAACACTGATGTTGCCAAGCTTTAAACTACCAAGATATTTTTCACCTCTCCTTGAAAGATTTGAAAATGATTTTCCTCAAGTCACTGCATTCTTACGATTTGGCTAATGGCGACAGCAGTAAAATTGTCTAATTCAAACTACTTACATTACTAGAATTTAGATATTTTCTGGAATTTTATAGCAAATTTCGGTTACAGTCAGGTCTTCTATACCACGGTACCACGGGTCTTGACCCTCGCCCGTGAAGCCCTCTGTCCACATTTATTGGCAGCTCATTAATATGCAAATTTACCCTACACCCTCACATGGCCCCCGGCACTCCAGCACTGTTTTGACACTGCTCTGTTGTGTATTGGTGTTTGTGTCAGTGTTTCCCAGTGCCCACGGCCACCCCACACCAGGTAAAACCCCTTTTCTGCTCGGCTGGAGGCACTGGTGTGGGGGAGCCACCCACGCCGCTGTCCCAGTGTCTCTCTGGGTGGATAGACCTTGTCTCTCCATACCTGGGGTAGACATGGTGTCTGGTCTCGGACACCAAGTCTACCCCAAGAAGGTCTCAGACACCATGTCTAACCTGAGTACGTGTTAATCCATGGCGCACTTGAGCTGAGCCGAGCTGCGAGGGGAATGGCGTGTGCCTGACTCAACTCTGCCTGAGCCAAACCGCCGTGGCTGCCTCAGGATGGGGGTGGGTGCGGCACGGCATTGGGGTTGATTTGAATATTGATGGCTGTCTAATTTGAATATTCATGCGTGTCAAGTCACATATGTGCAGTTGCAAAATGGGCCACCTTAATCGCTGAAAAATCACACCACTAAGATGTGAAGCTGCAATATGGGGGGTGTGAAGTGGAAGAGGGCTGACTGTATTTAGTGTGTGGATGTTACCATTTGTAAGATGACATCCAGGGCACACTTCCTTTGAAGGGAGATAGAAAAAAATAGTTAAAAGTCTAAATAGGAGATCATAAAGAATCTCATCTAGAAGATTTTCACTAAGATATTGCAATAATTTTTCAGTGAGTTTGGGTGAGGAGGAATTTTCAACCGCGAGTCTTACTTAGTTAGTCTTTAAAAGTAGTAATTAGCCATTTGTAGGAAGTTAACTTGTGATACTGTAAATCCTCTATATTTTCTGTATCCATGAATATTCTGTGCAATGTTTTCTTCTCCTTCAGATTTTCAGTCATCTTATTCATCTGGTCAGGACTAGAAGAGATTTCTTGATGTCTCACATAATTTTCATTCTTTCTGTTCACATGTGAAATACCCATGTCTAAGGAAAAAAGGATCCATAACTCTGATATGTTGACAGGATGGTTTTCATACCAAGGAAATGTCCAGCTCATCTTAGTTTGAAAGTTTGACATGACTCTTCTTTTCATAAAGGGGACTGTTACACCATTGTAATTTACCAATTATTTTTTCTGGTGGAATAACTCAGAGAAGCTGTGCTTTTTTCAGATGTGAAGGTACGGAGTTTGAAACCAAAGGTCATAGAGACCTTCTAGTGTTTACATTCTCTGACCCTTCACTTTCCATATAATTTACTTTTTACTCTTCTTTCCTTTATTTTTAATAAAACCAAATATTATGGTATTTCTACTTTCTTTTCCAAGGTAAGTTTCATGTGACCAAGTGCAGAATTAATTTATTTATCACTTGTAACATCAAGCTAACCATGTTCTGTTCAAAACTGTTGTTAAAGGTAGTCATTCTACCATGTACTTTTAAAAAGTGGTTGGATTTCATATTAAGTAACGTCCTTTACTAAGAGTCTGTATACAGTGTTTTATATAATAACTGTTAGAGGACACTTACCAGAAGTTCTTTGTGTCTAATACATTAGTGTCATACTACTGTAAATACGTGAGTTCTATTTTAAATTGTGGTACATGTTTCTCCTTGTCTTTGCTGTTTTATTTTTGTCTATGCCATAGCACTGTGATCTGCTATGATTAACATCATGCCCTTGAAATCCAACCTTCTCGCTATATGCATGATATTTTCCTTTAACACATTTCATAGAAAGGCAAGTTCTACTTCGTAGCAAGTATCACTTATTCAGAACTAGAAAAAATTAATTTATTTGATAGAAGGTTCCAAGATCTTCAGTCAATGACAGATAGTTTCTTAACATCTGAATCTTTTTGTCACAAAGATTTCTAGTGGATTATAGTTATTCTTCAATTTTATTTTACATATGTAGCGTTTTCTGTTTCCCTCAAAAATGAACAGAGAGTAAATAAAATATTAAAAAGCATACTACAATAAAGATTAAACTTAACATGTTCTGTCACCTTAAAGCAGTTGCAAATTGTTGCCTTGCAGCCTAGCAAAGACTAAATAACATTGCTCTCTAATGGAAGCTAGACACACTCTGCCAGTGTGTCTGTGTTGATTGTTTCAATGTAGTTCATGACAGATTTAAAAAGAGAAAGACACAATGGTAGTCATAGCAAAGCTGTAATTCAATCTTTTAGCTTTAGCAGTCCCTTTTTCTCCTTGGTTATATCAGTCCTTTGTTTTTTCTTCTTTTTTTGATCTAGATCACTTCCCTTGTCCCCCTCAAAGCAGAACCCAAAAAAGTTTTAACACCAGAGCTCAGAAGTGGAGCAGCTGTATAAAAATTCTGGTGCATAGGAACAATTTCAGTTGGTTTTGCTACCGTAAGCTTTCCATCATCAAATTGTTTCCTCAGACCTGATGACTGAATAAGCAAATAGAAAATTAATTGATTATATTGGAAACAAAAGAAATATAGGACAGGGGTTTTTTCAGGAAGTCAAGAAATATCACCCTTTGTGTACCAATCCAGTGTCATTTTAAGGCAAGGAAAATTTTTTTTAAAATCTTACATCATTATAGCAGTGCTATTTGAATGAGCCATCTAACATCAACCACATATATTATTCTATCAGTAATTGAAAACTAAACTTACAATGAATGTAGTCTGAAAAGAAACCAATACTTATTAAGCAAAACAACTTGGTCATCTGGTGGCAAATGTACTACTACTGCAACCAGCAAGGTAGAGAAATTGTATTCTGAGAACATACCAACATTTTTCTTCTCTTTTATGTAGGTGTTTGAAGTGTTTCAGAATTAGAGCATTTTGGTTGAATAATATCTTCATTTGTTGTGTCATTGTTATTGTTCCAATTCATGTCACTGTACTACATTAGAATTACATTGATATACAGTTTATTTCTGTTGACCCTATAATTCAGCTATGACGTCAGATAAACTATTTCTGTTACTAGATAATATTTTGTTAAACACATCTCTTAATATTTTTCCTCTACTCCCTATTTTAATGTGAGTGATCTGAGAGAGCACATTTGGACAAATGAAAATATGCCATCCTGATATCTTTGCAAAACATCCAATCCTGAAGTCGAACAAAATATTATAGACCAAAATGCTGCCTTCTTCAACTCTTTAATTAACACACACACTTCTCAAAATATGGTTTGAAATTGAGGGGGTTTTTTTCTTCTTCAGAATAAGTAATGCATATAAACATCAGTTATTTGCAGTACTATAGACATCAGGTCTCTTGTCTACACAGACTTTGAAAAAATTTGCCTGTAATTTCAGTTGCTATCCAGGCTTTTACTGTAGCTGCTACCTAAATTGCTGCAAATCCCTGCCATAAATTAGAATTTTGTTATGACTTTCAACATAATGTTTCTGATCCATCATAGTAAGGTGCACTACTTTTACTACATGATGATCACTTTTCCCAACACCCTCTTTAGAGTTAATACTAATTTTCTTCCTATAATTTGCTTTTCCAGCTGAGCCAAACTATCTAATGAACTCATCCTGTTTCCTGGTACTTTCTGATATGCCAGGGTTGATGTTTCTAAGAACCTACTCCATCACTGTAGGGGCTAGAATAAGTTAGCATTGCCTGCCCAATCTGCTTAAGGTTGTCTAGATGAAGTCCTTTTTCTCATTGTTTTGACTTTTTTCCCTTCCCTAACAAAATCATTTTGCAGAGTTAGAAATGTCCAAAATTTCAGCAGAATTGATGAGTATACTGTTAGAAAATGTTGGTGATCTTAATACATTTTTTTGTCAGAAGAGCTACATGGCAGTGGCAGGGTTTTTTTATTCAGACTTTTTTTTTCTTTGAGATTTTTAATTTCTTTCTTGCTTTTCTCAGAATGCTCTTGTGTTTGCCTCATGCTAAAGACTGGTCTTAAGGAATCTTGTTGCATGATTATTTGCGGCTTGGCTTTCCCTCTGTAGGCTTGCGTTCCATTCAAGCCACTAAACTAACTGGCAGCTAGCTTCTCTCCGGGTTTTCACATAGTGCTGGGAGGCAGAAAAACCAGTTTTATCCAGACAGCACTGTGAGGATAAGTTGCATGAAATTACTTATCCAGTGTGCTTGCAAAAAATTTACATTTCTTGTAAACATATGCATTGTCTATTATTAAAGGCATTTCTAGGACTTAGAATTATTATACCATTTGAGAAAATAGTTTGCAATGGGGCACCGCAAACAGTAGATCTATTCAAGAAAAGTCCGGTTTGCATGTGTTAGCGTTTTAAAAGTACATCCTTAAATGGATGAAGTGGTATATATCTTCCTACAGGAGATCAGAATAAATAGGTTATATTGAGCAGTCATATTCATCTGGAAATGGAAAACAAAATGTTTTCTGTAGATACTCTGCAGTCTTCATATGGATTTTTTTTTTTTACTTCACACTAAATATCATTAAGCTGCTAGTAGCTGCAAATCTTGTATGTGAAAACAGAAGATAACTGCTTTTCCCCACCAGTGAAGGCATTTTTGTTTAATAACAACTTTGATCCTTCTACTGTTGGCAATGGTCATTGAGAAATCCTGACATAAAGAAGGTATCTGCAAGATAAAGTTCTACAAGGGATGATTAGCAGCACTTAAGTTTTCTTTTTGTTGAAAGGAAGAATCCCTGATTGAACAGTGCATTGAATGATATGACAAGCAAGTACTTGATCCCTGTCCAGCTGGAAAGGAATTGTATTCATCAGCAGCTTTTTAGCTAAGGATGTCTTTATATTTTCACTCTTTGTTTGAGTCTCTCCAGATCCTCCCTTTACTTCATGTCAGCACTATATAGTAGGTATGCCAAGTGGTTTTGAAATTTAAATTACAGTCTCTTTTTCAGATGTTATTGGAAAGAACATGTAATTTATAACCACGTGTTAGGAGTACAGGATGTTCATGGTTCACTGCCAATTCTTCTTTTGTAAAGTTAATAAAACTTTCATAAAACACTTATACACTTGTATATTTCATGGTAAAGATTTTTTATCTCATAGGCTAATGTAAAGATTTATTAAAAACATTTTTTTGTTAAGAGGAGTGTCAATAGTTTGCAGCTGAGTGTAATTTTGAATTCCCAGTAGATGACAGTCTGACTGAAAATGACACTAACAGCTTTGTTGATTTAGCACTAAAAATAAAGGATTCTTTCAAATGATATAAAGCTCTAATACCCTGAGTGTGCTGAAATACACTTGAGACCCTTAAGCAGAGTTTCAGGGAAATGTTCGCCAGCACTATGGATTCCGGTGAACAAGCATTAACGTGCTTCCTGGCAATGACCCACTGGGCTCCCACCTAAAAATGAGTGTGGAGGACTGGGATACTGCACTAAGAAGAGAAACTCTAAATATGGGAACCATCAAAGATTTGGATAATGTCATGGAACAGACTTTTAGTAAGACCTTGTGACATCATTGTGACTAAGTTGGGTTTTTTCCCTCAAAAATTGAGCACTTGAAATATTTAATTCAGTAGCAACCCAAAACTACTTCCATCTGATAGCTATGAAGAGGTATGTGAAAAGAGTTGGTGGTTTTATGCCAGCTTCTGCAGGATGGTTGTTCACTCTCTTTTTGTGATGTGATAATTGATAGCTTTGCTGGCGATCTTGGCAAAGAAGCTGAGGATTAAATAGCCCAAGAGATGGAACTTTCCTAGTCTCCTAAGTGAGAAACAGACATGTTGGCCAGGCAGTTCCTGCTGTACTGTACTAAACATAAATACAGCAAAATTGTTTCCTCCATATTTTAGTGGGGTTTATCCAGACTAAGAGTATTTTGAGCTATATTCTCCACATCTTTTTCTTCGTTTTTCACTTGTATTCCCTAACAGATCAGATAATACAGTGATAAAAATATTTCACATAACTTTACAGCCATCTTCCCTAAGTATCTGCATCAATCTAAATGGGGTAACAAACTCATCAATAAATAATTGCACAAAGGAAAGTGATGAAGGGATTCTGGTGTAGACATAACATCAGAGTTGGTAACAAGTGAGAGAGAGCACTGATAAATTTTTTACACAGACAATTAAATTTTTTAATGGGAAATCTACAAAGATACTACCTCTCTCAGTCTGGTAGCTACTATTTAAAAAAATAAATAAATCACCATTTAATCTGAGCCTGCCAACAGTTGTTATTTCATCCATATGTTGTGACTACTGCAGTACATTTTTGCTGTCTTTAGTGTTTTTCTTAAAACAATTCATTTCTGATACACAAGTGGCTCAACGTGGGGAACAGAAGGGCTACATTTACAGACCCATAAATGGTAGTAGTAATAATAATATCTGTAAATGGTGGTTTGAGCTGTAAAACAGTAGCACTGAATACTGTAGAAAGCAGAAAGAGATCTAGGAAAAATGAAAGATTTGTTGTATTTTTCTATTTTATCTTGCTATGTGATAAAATAGAAAAGCAAATCCTTAGAGAATCAATTAGTGTGCATAGAAATAAGGAGCAGATAATTATATAGAGGGAGTTAAAGACAAAATGGTTGAAAACTTAATGTGTTTATAAGAAAATGTTGAATGGCTGCTGATTCTTGACCTAGATCATACAGTGATCACAAATTTGACTAAAAATCGTTTTTCAAGGCATATTAAAAATGTTTGTATAAAGGGGCAACATTGACTCAGACTGACCTCCCAACACAATGTGTGTGATGTATACACACAAATTATGAGAGTATAAGCTCCATTTCTGAGTACAGGTTGGTAAAGCGACTGGTTTCTGCTTTTTTTTCTACAAGCATGGCTTCCCAGGGTCAGAAAAACACTGGGAGGACCTTCTCAGTTGTTATAAGGCTATTACGTGTCCTTATAAACTTCGCTTATTAAAGAGCATCTAAAATAATTTTAGTCTTGTGCAAATGTAGCATAAAATCTCAGAATCACAGAATATTCTGAGTTGGAAGGGACCCACAAGGATCATCAAGTCCAACTCCAAAGGTAATGTCCACACAGGGATAGAACTCACAACCCTGGAGCCGTGGACATAACCTAATTCCATGTCTGAGATTTTTAAAAAGCAATAACATTTATATATTTGTATATAATTCAGATTAAGAAAAGTGGGCCTATTCTGTGCAAGGAGCAATGTTGTGTTAATGGTGTTGTCTAACTGAAGCAATCCTATCCTTTTTGAATGTTAAATGAAAAGCATGGTGAAGTTCAGGATATTTCCCCATCAGCAATGACTTGGGCGCAAGGCTTCTTTGGCACTTTTTCTTAGTGATACTTCTAGGAAAACACTCTTGATTGAAGTACCTGAGAAAGTCTGAGAAAAAAAAAGCAACTTTTACACACATGAGCTCTTCAAAAGGATTGTTTAAAATTAATCTTTCCAGATCTGATTGTGAGCTGACCACCTTGTTTTCTGACTCCTACTGTAAATTCTTCTCTTCTAAACTTCCAACAGTCTAAAGTTTTTAAATTTTTGAACCAGACCCATCAACTTTGCAGAACCACATTTGCTAGGAAACTCTTCTGTATTATATGAACATGACTCTGCAGAGGAAATAGAATGATGCTAGTACCATCCCTGTTAATATCTCTTAATATAATTAAAAAGCAGGCAAAAACTATGCTAGACAACTTGGGAAAGATGAACAAAGTGTATGGTGGTTTTTAACATCTCTCAGTTGGAAATGAATAGCTCTATTATTTACAGTAATTTTATTCTATATTACATATTCAAACAAATAGTCCATTTGAAAATAATTTTAATATAATGTTCTTAAATATGAAAGTCCTCCAGGTAACTTTGGTCAATATCTTTGTTTTGGATTATTATTCTTCTGTAGATAAGAAAAAAATGAAAAGTAAAAAAGATATGATTATAAACTAGTGATTAAAACTGAGTGTAAAAAGGAAAAAAAGAGCCATTTGTATTTTCCTGTTTTGCATTCTATGTACTATAATTATGAAAGATTAAAAGATGATAAAAATTTGTGTCAGCTGGTTTATGCATGGAAGAGATCTGCTTCCGTAGCGTCTTGCGAACAATGAATTATAAGTAATACAGTGAATCCCCGGTGCATTGTGACCTCTCTATTAAGACCCCACCCATTTGTGAGGCAATTTTCTCGCAGTTTTGATTCAACCATTTGCGAGTTTAGCCGGCTGATGCATGCACAGTGCCTCTGCTCTGCTGAGGGGCAGTGCCGCGGGGCCTGTGGGGCGGGACTCACCCCACCCTGCGGGGAGGGGCTCGCAATGGTGGCACCGTGCCCCCGTCCCTGACCTGGGAAACTGCCCCATGAAAGTGAGGCAAGCGAGGTCGGGCAAGCGCTATGATGCTGGGAGGGGGCAGATGTCTCTGCCCTCAGGGACCGTACAGGCAGC
>WEKX01001724.1:1874-14692 GCA_013390025.1 Pitta sordida | reverse complement strand
CAATGGTGGCACCGTGCCCCCGTCCCTGACCTGGGAAACTGCCCCATGAAAGTGAGGCAAGCGAGGTCGGGCAAGCGCTATGATGCTGGGAGGGGGCAGATGTCTCTGCCCTCAGGGACCGTACAGGCAGCGCTGCCTCTCCCAGGATCGGTGGATGTTAAAGGGAACGAAACTCTGATACCGACCCAACCCCCCCCGCCAGGGACACCCCTTCCCGCTGGTCCCTCCCTGTGGCTCCAGTGCTCGTGCCCAGGCATCCTGGTGTGGTGCGGCCACAGGGCTAGTATGCCATGCCAGGGATTCTGGCGTGAGCTGCCAACACGGNGTCAGAGGGGGTTCAGAAATGGTTCCCTTTGCTCCCCTGTGCCCAGAGAGCCTGAGAGGAGAAGCAGAAAAGTGCCCGCAACCCTCCGGAGTGCCAGGGGGGTGGAGCAATGGGGGTGGCCTGCATGCATATTAATGACCTGCACTTCTTTGTGAGTTTAGTTTTCGCGAGGCCCATGGCCTGACCCGTTCCTCACAAATGACGGGGTATAATTGTAGCTGAAATTTCATAACTATCTTATTGAACTGTAGAGTGAACCCTACAGAGACAAGAAAAACATGACGCCCATGCACACTGGAACAAATTTGCACTTGTGCAGAAGACTGGTGCTTTCTGAAATGCAGATCTCACTGTTTGTAAGGGAACAAGTAAACCAAGTACTGTTCTCTTAAAATCTTCAGTAAAGACTTCCTTGCCTCCTTTATCTCACTCCATTTCTCTTGATTGCTGGAGCACTTCAGGAAGAAGTCTGCCAGTGGCAAATTGTTGACACTTCTCTTCCCTGACACTATTTTGCAATAGCACCTCAGACCTGGAACCAGAGAAGTCTGCGTGCTGTAATATTTTCATGCAAGGGAAGCCTCTTCCCAACTGATATATTTTTTCTCTAAATGAATATTGGACTATTGTCTGCTGACAAAACCAGTAGCACTCTATAAAAACTAAAGGCTAAAACAAACATGTTAAGCATAAGGCTTTCAATGGTACAAACTTGTTTATGCTAGTACAGACTTAGTTAAATATTCACCAACTAAAATATATCTTAAGGTGTTTTGAAATTTTTTTTGTCATAAAATATATGTTAGAAGATTAAAGTGTGCACAGAACATTCCTCCCTCTCATTCATGTCAAAATGAAATTGATAATTGCCAGTTTTTAACCAGCTCAAAAGATGCTTTCACAGCCTTCCCTTTGCAGGAGATTACTTATTGTTGCCTTTGATGTTGACATTATTTAATAGAGATTTTTTTTTTTTGTTATGAATTGTTTCAACTTGCTCTTGCTGTCTTCAATTTAATGAAGCTGTTGAGAAGAAAACTGTAAACAAATGAGATAGGATGGTTTAAGAAGAATGTGAATTGTATTCTTTAGCAAGGATTGTTTATGAGGATGGTTTCATAATATGTAAAACATATGGACCACCAGAAATCTAAATGTCAGACTTCAGGTCTTTGACTTATTATTTCATGTAATTTACATTTTATTCACTTTTTTCTCTCTTTTTCTTTTTAACATTTCATATTTGTAGCAATAGATCTAAAAATATATGCTTCTTTTACAGGACTGTTCTATTCATTGCGACACATGAAAAATGCTGAACGCAAGCTAATGAATGTTGTAATTTTAAAGCTTACAATTGAGAGAGATAATAAATTTTTTTCCAGTTATTTCATTTAAAAAATTTATTACTCGGTCCATCCATAATACAGTTTTCCTGAGTTTGTCTACAGTGTTTTTTGATACTTTCATATCTGTAAAAGCTGTTACCTGACCCAACAGTCATTTAGAACAGCAGATTTTGTTGCAAGATAACTAGAACCAAATCAGTTTTCAGTGTTCTGTTTTAGCTACTGAAACAATAAATCCACAGTTTTTGGTTGAGTGCACAAGTGTGTGGAAACAAACACACACTACATTACTGTAAGTACAATCTTTATTTAACTTTCATATTTTGCATTCTAGTACAGAAAAGCACTACACAACTAGTGCAAACTAAAGCCATTTCAGATTAAATCTGTTTTGATAATGCCAACACAAAATATTTGGATTCATATTAAAGGAATTAATTTGCTTCTGAGAACTTAATTTCTCTGGAGTTTGTCTGAATTTTAATATTCTTGGAAAATTAAAAATTGTTGCTTAGTTTGCCTTACACCTGTAAACATTTTGCTAATTAGCTACACAAATTCAGATCAGGTGTTCACTAGCACTAAATAATTTGCTGCCCAACACAAAAAACCAAAAACCTTGCTGGTGTAGAATTGTCATCAGGGAAAACAGGAAAAGAAAAAAGTTGAGTAATCTTTGATCCTGCTTTCAGCAAACCTCTGCTGTACAAGTGAACAGGAGATCAAACGTGAGCAGATATTTGTTCTGTACTGTGCTATAGGAATCCAATATTCCAAGCATCTTATGTAAGTAAAAAATAGAAAATCTGCCAAGAACATCATAATTACTTAGAAATTATTACTGAAAAATGAACAAATGTGGTTTTCATATTTTTCTGAACTGCTGGACTTTAGCTGAAAATGGCATTTAGCTGTTGTCAGTCAATTACACTTATTCTGAAGATTAGATTTTTGAGGGATGTGATATATGAGTAGATCATTGTTAATATGGGATAATATTTTCTTCTGGGTGAGGGTTTGTGAAATTCGACTCTTCCTGAGNGGGACCCACAAGGATCATCTAGTCCAACTCACCACCTAACACCCGTACAGAGACTGAGAGCACATCCCAGAGCGTGACAATATGGGATAATATTTTCTTCTTCTGGGTGAGGGTTTATGAAATTCGACTCTTCCTGAGTGTTTCATAACCAGTGTGATTATTGGTCTGTCTAGAACTCTGTTTTAATTTGTTATTATTTAATTATTCCATTTTAGATGAGTTCTGTAAAGAAATATGTTACAACAGACATTATTGTTTTCCTGTGCTATTGTTCAGTAGAATTTCATTCTCATTTTTAACTAATGATTTTCTGGAAAATGATATTTTGTTTGGTTTAGGATACGTATCTTCCAATACATGACTTCACCTGTCCTAAGGTGATCTGTATACATTGTATTCTGATATAACTAGATAGGGTTACAAGAGGATTGCTTCACATTTGATCTTTTTTTGGTGACATCATTTGAAATGATTCGTGCCTGTGAATGTAATTATGCCACTGACATTCAGGTGTTTTTTCCCATTTCAGATGAATGATAGACTGATAAAAACATATATTTAGCAGAATTATGATTACATGTTGAGTAAGTGGAGGTTTACATCATTTTCTTACATCAGAATCATTAGGCAATACAATTTTTGTGTGTAAAAAAAGCGTTAAATAAAGAGGTTCAAGGCACACAATATCTTAAGTAGGTAGCTGTTAAATGACAGAGGAGTAACTTAAATCAGTAGAAGGATGATTTAGCTGTAACCCAGGAGTAGATGAAACTATAATACCGCTATTTTATTTTTTGATTGTGATTGTGATTTTTGATTATGATTTTATTTTGCTTGGGCTAAAGAAGCTTGGTTGATTTGACTTTAACAGCTGGCGAAAAGGTTGTGATTTTGCTCCTCAGCACAGTTAACATGTTCAGAAACTTATTACTAAGTTCCTTCTATGTGTTTTGGAATAAAACCTGTGACTGTAGCTTTTTTACAGGGTGTTGGCATGTTGTCTATGTGTTCATGTATGTCAGTTAATTTCTAATTGGAGGGAGAGAGTAGAGGGGTAGTTTCAATGGAAAGGAACCAAGTCTAAAATCCTGGTTCAGATGGCATCCACTGAGGCCCACACCTCCTCTTTTTCTTGCTCTCTCCATTTCCAAGGTTAGAACAATACTTTCAAGGGAAGATGGGAACATTTTTGGAGTGGAAAAACTCCTTCTCCACTTTACCTTTTAAATCAAGAGGCTTTTGGTCAAAAAATGTAAAAAAACGAAGCAACAATTATTTACTAATTTATATATGTATATAATAAAAAGGAAACAAAGAGTGACAAGAAAAATCACCACAACAAACCCTTCTCCTCCCCCTTGGCACCTCTCCCTGTATTTTTCCTCAGTGGGACACAGCTGTGGAGGAAACAGGCATGTCCTGCAGGCTCACCACACTCTCAAAAGGGGTTGCCCCAGTTTTGCTGCTGAGATGTGCAAGTCATTTGTCCGATACAGGAACAGCGGAATATGGGGATAGGCAGAGAGGCTGGCTCGGAGCTAGGGCCGGTGCGGGCAGGACTCTCCTCTCTCGCTCCAGGACTGCTACAGGGTCCACCTGCACGCAGGAGCTGCACCAGTGAGGCACAAGCAGCAGCAAGAGGCAATTCAGTCCTGGGAAGCAGATGGGAGAAAACAGCCCCAGCAAGACAGCACCCAGCCCTCTTCCAGGATTGCAGCTGCGACCAGTGAGCTCAGCTTGTCCCACGCAGAATCCTTCTGTAGTCCTGTGAAACAGCCAGGGGGAGGAGATGGGGAAGGCAGGCATTCTCTACCCCTCCCATGCACAACATTCAGGGCAGGTATTTGCCTGCTATCAAGGGTTACAGTAATATCTTGCTATTTCGTGCTTTTTCACTGCCTCACTCCTTCGCAGGTTTTCTCCCAGGATATGTCAGCAGTGCTGCCGCCCAGCTGAGGGAGCGGGGCAGCAGGCAGACTGCATTTATATATTTATATGTGCATAAATCCTATTTCTTGGTTTTCACATTTTGCAGGGGTGTATCAGAACCGAACCCTCGCAATATTCGAGGTATTACTGTATTAGTTTTCAGGCCAAAAGACAGTGGAGCCCTCACCCCTGTTGAGGAATTCTGCCTTTAGTTTAGCTGGGTTACCTTTTCCTTTCCTCAGTTTACATCATGGTGAAAATGGGAAAAAAATTCCCCCCCAAAAATTTCCCCCAAACCAAATCTAACCCATAGTACTCCATCAATAAAAATTACTCGTTATTAAAAAACTTTAAATGCATTTGAAATAAATCTAATTATTGAAGCCTCTGGATGTGAACTATTTAAGAACCTAGTCAGCTCCCTTCTTTCTTGTATAACTCTTCATCATTTTCACTCCACCCTACTGACGCTACCCACCCAGTCCTAATTTTTCCCTTTCATTTGTTCCATACTGCAAATATTCATTTTTTAATGCCTCCTGTGACTTCAAATTGTGCATTAAATACACTTTGAAGGGCTTTAAAAGAAATAATTTACTGTGTCATTTTAAGTTACAAGTTTGTGAGAATTTCACTTTTTTCCACAGCTATGTTTCTGGAATGGAAAGATATTTTTATATGTAAAGCTGGAATGTGTAGTCTCTTTTATATTATGAAATTTATTCATAAGATATTATAGTAGATTTCTGAATAGTATAAAACTTATTTTTAAGTCAAAACGTGTCTCTTGATTCCATTTCTCTTTCTCTAGGTATTGATCTACTTTGGTCTTTCTGGCTATCACACTTCATCATTGTTTTTCCAATATTATCTCTTTAATCTGTTCTCTATCCTATGATAATTAGCTCTCTTCTTTCTGACTCTGCCCACTAGGCAGCAACAGGGCCCCGATCAGTTTTAGATCAGTTAATAGTAATTGCCAGTGTTCTGTGTCCTCAAGAAAACAGGCCCACGCAAATGGCTCTGGCTGATTTAGGGTAACAAGAGAATAGAAAACTGGTTTTTAGCAGTGACTAAAGAGTAGCTTTTGTTCTTGCATAATAGCTTAGGTAATGTCAATCCATAAAAGCCAGCTACAAGAGGACTGGGATACCTGCATATGCTGTATTTGAAGTGTCTCATATGGTAGCATGAGAAAAACATTTGTGGAAGGCCCAGGTGCCTGTCAAGAAGCGTAAAGCAGGCTATTACATGCTTATTTCTCATTCCTGCAGCCTGTGCTGGCTAAAATCTGATCTCTGCTGCTCTGAGCCGTCATGTTAGACGATTGTCTCTTATATTGTAATAAAAAAGTACAATATTTCCCATTTCAAACAATGGTGGCAATGTTTTCCAATATTTTTAAAGCAGATCAACAGGATAGAATCACTTTAGAACCATCCATTCAGTTTCCAATTGCAGTTGAATATAGTTAAACTGTCAGAATATCCTTCTTTGTTATATGGGCCGGAGTAAGTCTTTCAGGTGCTCTTTTACTAGTGCATCTCAGTGAGAACCTTGGCATACAAAAATTACATTGTGGCTTTAAATGCTATGGTTTTATCAGCACAAGTGACCAAGAAGTGACATAATTGTATGTGGCTTGGACTCTTTTCTATTTCTATTCAGAAATAAACATGTAATTATAGCTACAAAATAATTTGATATAAGAGAGATGTAAATGTGGATTTTGGACAACCTTCACTACATAAAAAAATCTTATTTACCTGTGGTTTTGTTCACATTTTAAAAGCAGCTATTTCAGTTCAGGCCTTGTGATAGAAGGAATTAATTAATTACAGAGCTATCCTTTCTAATGATTTATAGCTTGTTAATTGATTGCTAAAATTTCTATGACAGATCTTTATATTTTGTTCTTGTTGCTGAAATGTCCAGACCACATTTTCCTGAGTTAGAAGCAACTATATCTATCCTTCATACCAACAAAAAGCACTGGAAAAGGGCTTGAGTCTAGAGCCATAGGTATTGACATCAATATCGAGGAAGTGCATATGTTGTTCTCTGGAACTGTACAGAGAAATGTCAGATACTCCTTCCTGAGGGACAAGGCCTTTTGAGCTGCCAGGAGAACTGGATAGCAGGTGTTTCCGTATAATTGGCACTTGGTTAAGAGATGAGTGGGCAAAGCCCCCTTGTTTAGACAGAATCCTACTTTTTAAGTAGTTCTTGCTCATGAGAATTCCTGGAATAAGAGGACTGGACGATCTAACTCACCTGCTGAAGATATTTAGGCACCTTGCTGTCACCTGATGGAAATTAAAAACCTGAACGTTTGTGTTGGTACCATCTTCACTTTAGCTGTCTGTCTGTAATTTGAGGGCAACACCTGTAAGCAATTTCCTTCAGAACTGAACTTGGCATGTGTCCAGCATTATCAAGTTATTATCAGAAAGTGGTATCTGGTAGCAGAAGAAAAAATATAATTTTTACACTACCTCTTACTGTCACAGCAGTTTTGTAGCTGTGAGACCCTATGTTCACTAAGCTATGCAAGCATTTGTGGTATGAAATCCTTCAGCTCTCAAATAGTTCAAAGAGTGGGTATAAAGAAAAGTCGGTGGCCTTAAAATAAAAATGACGTTTCATATATAATTTAGTGCCTCTATTTTATTTAAGCCATGCCAAATAATTTGATACCCATAATATTGATATAAGATAGTGGTGGAAATTTTGTACTCTACAGCTTTTGGGGAAATATGTTGGGAAAGCTGAAGGACTGAAGGACTAGTTCAGAAAACCAAAGTTCAGTACCCTTTACTTTTCCAGTTATAGAGATATAGAGATTCTNAGCTTTTGGGGAAATATGTTGGGAAAGCCGAAGGACTAGTTCAGAAAACCAAAGTTCAGTACCAGCCAAAACTTTACTTTTCCAGTTATAGAGATATTAATATTCTTGACAAAACAGTAGAAAATAAGAATGGTAGAAAAGGCAAGGAGGAAGCTCTTAACTCATTGTTGTGGCTGTTTCATATTGGCCTTCACATGCTTACAGACACAGCTTGGTCTTGCCAGACTGCAGCCTATTTCAGCACAAATAATTGTACCTCTTAAGCTCTCTTGGACTGTGAAAATTCCATTTCTACAAAGTAAAAGAACATATTCACCTGCAAAATATTTTCCTAGTGGATAAAGTCTTATGAGTTTTCACATCAGTGGATTATTATAATTCCTTTATGAACTTGGAAAGAAAGTAGAATAATCCAGCTTTTACCAATTCCATTTTGTCTGTACAAGGTTGTGGGGTTTTTTGTTGTGGATTTTTCCCCTTTTTTTTTGTGCCTTTTTTTCCTCACAGCTCTACATTTTGGTGTGTGTGTGCGTGCATGCCAGGATTTATGACTGAATAAACCAAATATAGAACAGACCACTTACATAATATTTAACATATGTTATAATGTCAGATGTGAGTTAATTTTAGAAAGAGTAATGGAGAGAACCAGACAAAATGGATCATTGCTCTTCCCTGAATATGATTAAGCAAAGAGGAAGGATTCTATCCCACCCCACCCATGTATTGGGTATAAATTTCCTGCAAATCCTTTAGCAGTGGAATATAAAACTGACATCCAAGTGACAGTAGACAGATGTTGGGTGGTCCTATTTTGCACATGATTACTCACTGCTCTTCTATAGGAACATACTGATTCCCATCCAAGTAAAAAAGCCTGACAAAAGAGATTCTTCATGACATTGTCCAATCTGAAGGTAACGTAATCTCTTAAGGAGAAAAACTTAGATAAAAGATGCCTCAGCCATTAATGGACCATTAAAAAATTAGATTAAAACCCATTTGTTACTCAATTCTGAAGCAGCGTGGGTGTTGCACTGTAAACTATTAGGGCACTTCATATGTGTAATACGTGTTATGGTAATGTCTTTAAATGACTATTTATGCTGAAGAAAATTTGTCTTGAAAATATGTAAAATTCATGTCTTTAGCGAAGTAACTAAGCATCAGACTCTGATCCATCCACTTCCTACATATTTGAATGGCAACTGATGTGAGTACTCTCGTGTTAAGAGATGTTCAACACTTCCAGTTCATGTGTCTGGAACTAGAATGCCAAGGCCTGGTGTTTGGCAGCTTGGACAATCTCAAACACACTACCCTGTACAACATGGTGAGAGGAGAACATATCACAAACTCTTTGGTGTGCAAAGAGCAGACTGTTCATACTCGACAGTATCTGACAAATTATATCTGATCAAAGATGGGTAGAAAGTAAAAATATTATGAATGTGCTCCTTCTGGACCCAGGGAATTTTGTCTGGCACAGGATCAACTCTACTGGAGTGTGATAAATCTCTTTAAGGAGATAAGCATGCAAGTTTCTCAATTGTCAGGCATCCAAAGTAATATTTTGGAGAAAGTAGTGGGAAGTCCAGAAAATCTCCTTCCATTCCACTTAATTTTTTTCTTGCTCATGTGTACCATTTTTTATTGTTTATTTCATGTTTCTTCATCACCTCACACTAATTCTCATGATATCTGCTACTACTGTAGCTGTTTGTTTTAAGCCAAATCATAGGTTCATCTTGTGTAAGTTTCAGTTCAATGAGACAATCAGTAGAGGAAGTTCCAGGGAGGTTAGTTAAGGAAAGGATAAACCATAACTGCTGATATGACATAACTTTAGGTAGGAAGTTGTATAGTAGGCAATTCTATTTAAGATATAACAGAAGTCTGTTGGAGCACTTGAAATATGCAACTACAGGTAATTATCGGAGTTCTCATTCAACTTGTTTAAGTTTTTGTTTTGATTGTTGCATATTTACTTAATGACAAAACTTCAACAATTATAAATGTATTTTACATCCATATAGAAATCTGAAGATTCAGTTTCACTTTAGTTTTCTGCCTTTGAAAACAAAACAAAACCATCTAAAGTTTCAGAGAATATTGGGACTTCACTTACGAGAGATGCAGACACAATTTCCTTCCTAAACTTTGACAGCTGTAAATTAGCAAGAACTCTGTCTGCAGATAGAGAGAAATCGTACTTTGAAAGATGTTACTAGAAATTCTGCTGTCTTCTCTTCTACTCATGTTTTACTGGATACTGAATTTCTTTGTAGAGCAGTATTCATCAAGAAAAGTGTGCATATGTTTGAAAGGTTACCAGTTGTTCTACATTCTCGTGTTCTACATTATGCTTAGGAGAGCCCTCTTTAATCACACGTTATAGGAAATTAAGCCCCTCCTTTTGTAAGCTGTCATTCGGTGGCAGGATATCACATGTTCATCCTGTGGGCAGGTTTCAGGGAAAGTGTCAGAAGTGAAAGCCAGTGCTACCAACTGTAGGGAAAAACCATGTTTGTGGCCAGCATTCTTCATGACCTAACTCTGTGGTGGGCCAAGTCCTGCATAATGGCTGTAGAACCCTGATGGAAATGCTAGCTCATTGTAGGATAATTTATTTTGGTTAAATGAGGTTGCAGACTACAAGCTTAATTTTAGGTTATCTTGATGGTAAAATTATATGTCATAAACCAAAGGAAAAAGTTTTCTTTGACCTTCCATAATAAAATATTAGGAAGTGACAGGAGAAGTGCAGGGGGGGCATGTATTAGCTTGAAAATCCAATTGGAATCTATTTAAAATACAAATTTGTATTCTAAATCTTTTCCTATTCCTCACTACAAATAACCAAAAAAATCCCAACATATTAAAAAAAATGCAAACAAAACCCCCAAACAAAACAAATAAATAAGAAACCCAACAACAACAAAAACCCCACCCAAACAGACAAAACCAAACAAAATAACAGACCATCATTATTTTATGTTAAGTTTAGGCTTTAATGTCATCTGGGCATAGATCTGAGAATGTAGTTAACATTATTGTATTCCAGATTCTAATTTTATTAATAAATGTGTTATATTCAAAATCTCTTACTTTTCTATAATGCTAGTAATGGGTAAAAGTGATCAGAAAACCCTAGCTTATTTTTAATTTTCAGACACAGTATCTGAAAAGCAGCACAATTGTAATCAGTAGTGTATGTAGCTGAACCAGTAAACACAAGAATACTCACCTGAGATTTTGTAATAAAGCAAATAATTTGTAAATAAATGCACTGCATACAAACACAGTTATTTCCTTATTCATCCATCTAAGACTTCGCTTTGGGTGCTTCTAGAAGTAATTTTCCAGAAAGGAGAAAAGTGCACTCAAGTTCTGAGAAAAAACTCGACAGAAACCCAAGTAACTTCTTCATCCTGTTATCCTGTATTTAGTAGCAGCTGACCTGTGGATTCAAGATCAAGCTTTGTGTGCAGAGGTAACTCATACTTAATCACATTAAAACTATGACCCCTTCACACTACTTAAGTAAAAGTAGTCAAAGCTCTGCTTTATTTCTATCCAGATCTATTGATAATATTTGAAGATAAAATTGGTAGAGAGTCCATTGTCAATTTTTACTATACAATATTGATTCATGGTTTGAAGGTAAAATTCTCCTTTGATTGTGCTTGTGGAATGGCTTTAAAAGTCTGAAAATAACCACAGCTTTCTGACTGGCTGTCAATGATGTCATAGCCATGTCAATAATGCCCTTTAAGTGCAGGACTATGACTCTCTGTCTCTCTCTCCCTACACACACCCACTTTGATTTACAAATTCCATTTCATAATAGCAAAAAGACACTTAAAGGAAAGTAGTCAGCTTCTTGCCTTGTCACACTACCCAAGGTATATAATAATCCTCAGAAAATGTCATGTCACATTGCTTAAATATAGGTCAGAAAAATCTCCCACATTAGACAGGGTGGTGTAAGTGTTACATTGAGGATGTGGGGCTTTCTCTGAGGGCAGGAGAAAATCTACGTATATATTCAACTTTCATGCTAGTAGAATCCAGAAGCTCCAGAAAGGAATGATCTCTCTTCTCTGAATGTTGATCAAACCACACAAATGGCATTATCCCTGGAAGAGGCCTATATAGGAACAAAGCTGATACTTCAAGACAGGCTTCTGCACCCTTCCCATATTTAACATGCTTTGTAGATTCTTAGGAGATGTTTATGTTCTGAAATTAATTGTATCTGTGTTTTAAAGGGTTGTATTCATATCATATGTTGATAAACTGAAGTGAGGAGGAAGGAGGGATGAAAATACATTCAAAAGAACTGACTAGAGAAGTAGCTTTCTGGGTGTGCTGACTTGCCCCTCCATGTTTTTCTTACCTGTGAAGCAGATGCATGTAAAGGAGTCTGTAGCTAAAAAGAGGTCAGATTGCCATGAAGAACACTTGCTGCTGAAGGGCTTCCTCCAGACTTGCATGTTTTCAGTAGTCTCTGGACCAGGCTCTTAGGTCAGTGGTAACGATTGTAGTTGATATCTAAGACTGCAGAGAGCTTTGATTCGGAAAACATTCTTGCAAATAATTGAAAGAAGTGTTTGGGCCAAATTTACCTGCAGTGAACTATCATTAATATCCTCAGCCCTACCTTGTTGACTTGTCAAGTTGGATTTTACTTGGCTGCTTAATTGAAAAAAACCACAAACCCAACAACAGCAGAGTCTTCACATGGCTAAGTCAAGGCAGAAGTGGACAGACTTATTTTCTTTTAAGAAACCATATTGCTTATTTCAAGCAAAGCTGGTAACCTTCCAGTGTTCTTTTGATAAGCATATAAACCAAGACCAAAGACCATGGGAACAAAAAGAAAATGGCATTGTGGGTTATGCAAGTAAGCATTTGTGGTTTTATTTCTGTGCAAGACAAGTGGTATTGCAGGATGATACAGACCAGAACTCATTGTTAATGCATTTTTGCTAGGAAGTTCTCATAAAAAAAGAAGTCTCTGGAAACTAGGCTTTCAGACAGGGTCAAGGGTAACAAAACGCTTCTGGACGCTATTCTTCAGGCTAGCAGTCTAGTCTGTATTTTTCTCCTACACTGGCTGGATACACTAAAAATAACAGTTTAATGACTTCAGTTGAAATTTACTGCAATATGAAAAGTATACTGTCAACTTCTTTTAAAAGAACTTTCAGGTACTTTCTCTGCCCTTTAACTTGTGTGACGTTTTGGTTTTTTGAGGTAATTTTTCTATTGAAAAGAAAGATTCATTGTTATTTTTTGAAAGACCTACCAAAAGATGAGAAA
>WEKX01001720.1:0-19342 GCA_013390025.1 Pitta sordida | reverse complement strand
TGGTCACTACAACCCAGATTTCCTTCATGTCCTTCATATATAGTACAGTTTATGTTGGAATGGACCTTTAGCATCATCTAGCTCCAACCCACCTGTCACAAGCAGGGACACCTTCCACTAAACCAGGTTTCTCAAAGCCCAATCCAGCCTAGCCTTGGACACTTCCAGGGATGGAGCACTCACAACTTCTCTAGGCAACCTGTTCCAGTGTCTCACTTCCTTCACAGTAAATAATTTGTTCCCAATATCTAATTTAAACCTACTCTCTTTCAATTTGAAGCCATTTCCCCTTGGCTTATCACTACATGATCCCTTTTAAAACATCCTACTCCAGCTTTAGGGCTGAACAGGTCACTCAAGTGAACCCAAGAACCCTCTGAGTTAATAGTTCCCTTTTTAAGATAGTAAGTTCATAGGGTGTCAAGAACAATACAAATATGCATCTAAACTAGAACTAAATAATGGCTTTGCTGCTGAAAGGTTAAAGAAAACATCATATGCACTGGAACCCTTGTGCTCCCTTACTTGAGACATTTTTGACAGAAAATATAGTTGAAGTATCTCTATCCAACCTTACTTCAAGATGGACCTGAAGACTGCCATTTCTTAGGCACTATTCATCATTCAGCTTGACATCTGCTGAGCTAGTTTCCCACAGCTGCATTTAATATTCTAGTTAATTTATTTATAATTCTGGCTGTTCAACAAACAGCAAGATGAGACAGATTACATATGGGGTCTTCCTGTAAAACATCCATATTATTAAGTTAAATATGTCCTTTAGGACATATAAGTCCCCCACATCCAAAGTACAGTATAGCATTTAGAGCTCAAAAAACCCATCACAGACATTTAATTTTGTGGGAGTTTTTTTGTAAGCAGAACTGTTCAGAGCAAAATTAGGTCTGAATACTACTTTCCTTACTTTTGTCTTCAGCTAATTTTACAGCAGGGAGACGACCTACTCAGCTGTGTAAATATCTCAAACAACTGGAGGTTAAAAAATTCAAGCAAAATATATTCTACTTTTTGACATATTCGATTGATATATAAAATAACATACCTTTGTGAAGCAGGTGCATACATTAATGGGAGTTTTAGTGGTTGGTTTCTCTGTTTCTGTCACCATTATAATACTACTTAATCACAGCTTTTTGTATCAAATTTACCCAAGAGTATTTTTAATAGAAGCATAAAAGAAGTTCAGTGCTGGGTATGAAAAGAAAAGGAATTGGGGTCCAGTCTCTTTGGCAAATATTCCATAACAAGGTAATTCTTTAAAGGCATTTCACATAGCTCTGAGAGAATAAAACAAATGCTTCAGAGTATTTCTGGTCTTTCAGAAAAATACATAATTAGATTACATGATTTACATTAGATGATGTTATTTTACATACAAAAACGTGTGAAGCATTCCCAATGAGTAAGGACAGATCTATATAACTGCAGAGACCTTAAACAAGCCCATGTTTCTGTTTACTAATAAAACAGAAGTAATGTCTAAGTGTTAGAGATTTTGTAATATGTTTGAGAGCCTTTATTACAAATTATGAACAAAATTAACTGCTACTCATTTTCATGTATGCTATCAAGTTCTTATACACCAATGTATATCAAGGTTTTTCACAACACCATTTTAATACATTTATATCATTAGCATTCACAAGATAAAAACGAACACATCTAAGAGCAAAGAGTGTTTATAGATTTATAGATTTATAGAAGAGTGAAAAGAGTAAATTCGATCATTAAGAATATTTTTGGGGTTATGAAAGAAAAATCAGGAATATTCTATTAATGAAGCATGGAAGAAAGCGTGACACATAATTTTACTAAAGAAAGGTTTTATTTGCACTTAGAATAGACATATCACAGAATCATGTAGGATGGAAAAGACCTCTGAGATTGCTGAGTCCAGTCTTTGACTGATGACCATGTTGCCAACTAGACCTGCCACATCAAGTAATGTCTTGTACACCTCCAGGGAAGCTGACTCCACCACATCCCCGGAAAGTCTGTTCCAATGTTTAACAACACTTTCTGTGAAGACACTGTGTAATGCCCAACCTGAACCTCCCCTGGCTCAACTTGAGGCTATGTCCTCTCATCCTATTTCTAACTGCCTGGGTGAAAAGGCCAACCTCACCTTGACACAACCTCATTTCAGGTAGATAAGATGACACCTGAACATCCTCCTCTCCAGGCTAAACAACCCCAGCTCCCTAGACATAGTTATCCCTAAATATTGCTAAATATGACTTAAGATACACAAAAGGCATAAAGTGGTGTGAAGTGTGGTAAGTTTGTTTTTCCTGGAAGACAGTGCAGCAGACAAGTGAATGGACTATGGTGGATCTTCCCAACCCAATTCAAAAACATTCGTTTAATTGATTCCTTCCTTTAATACATAAAAGTGAAGATGTTCTATGTGAGTAAAGATTGTAGTATAGCCTCCTCTCTGGCAGAATCTGGAAGACAACTCTTCCTTAATGCTGTCATAAAGAATAAAGGTCATTGTTTAAAGCTGCATCAGGGAAGATTTAGACTCAATATTAGAAAGCGTTTCTTCACAGAGAGAGTGATCTCTCATTGGAATGGGCTCCCTAGGGAGGTGGTGGACACGGCATCTCTGGAGCTGTTTAAGAAGAGGTTGGATGATGCACTTAGTAGTCTGACTTGATATCAGGACAGGGGTTGTGGCATGTTGATGTCAGGTTACGGAGGCTGGGTATCAGGTGTTTGGTTAGGTTTTAGACCTTAGGATAGATGTGTTACTTGAGCGAGGTTAGACTGTGGTTGGACTGGATGACCTTTATGGTCTTTCCAACTGAAATAATAATTCTGTGTAATTCTGTGTACTATGTATATGCTTTATTTCCAGCACCTCTAATTATCTATTTGTATTTTACAAACTACTCTGAAAGCAATTATTTTCCTTTAGCCTGGCACGAGAAATGTTTTCCCAGAAATGTTTAAAACTATATACATCTGATACAGAATGTGGATATCACTGTGATAAAATAAAAAATTATGCTTTACAACATGATACGTATCGACACATTTTAACTTGTGTTTGCAATATTGTCAACCACTCTACCTACCCTTGACAGTTAAGGTTGCCACTTCCATTTCAAATGAGAGGCAAATCTGGAAGATGAGCTAGGAGTAAACCACATAGCTGATTGCTTCCTGAACTTCATATTTTAAGAAATAAAAGATGCAGGGATGTCAGAATTGATAAGATGCCCAGTCTAAATGCAATCACTAAAATTAGCAGGAGCAATAGATATCACATAGGATATCGTGGTCTTTTTTTTTGCCCGCTTGCTCTCCTGCACTGACTTGAATGGTTTGTGTAATGAATAATAGTTTTATTTATTAGTATTGCCCATTAATGAGTGCATTGTATTCTCTGTTTGTTAATGTGTGTTGTTTATAGGAGAGTGAAACACTCAGGGTTAAATGTGAGGACTATGTCTTCANTGTGGATATCACTGTGATAAAATAAAAAATTATGCTTTACAACATGATACGTATCGACACATTTTAACTTGTGTTTGCAATATTGTCAACCACTCTACCTACCCTTGACAGTTAAGGTTGCCACTTCCATTTCAAATGAGAGGCAAATCTGGAAGATGAGCTAGGAGTAAACCACATAGCTGATTGCTTCCTGAACTTCATATTTTAAGAAATAAAAGATGCAGGGATGTCAGAATTGATAAGATGCCCAGTCTAAATGCAATCACTAAAATTAGCAGGAGCAATAGATATCACATAGGATATCGTGGTCTTTTTTTTTGCCCGCTTGCTCTCCTGCACTGACTTGAATGGTTTGTGTAATGAATAATAGTTTTATTTATTAGTATTGCCCATTAATGAGTGCATGGCAGTTTAAAGAGAGAAATTGTATTCTCTGTTTGTTAATGTGTGTTGTTTATAGGAGAGTGAAACACTCAGGGTTAAATGTGAGGACTATGTCTTCAAGATTTCTTGACTAGACCAACATGTGCATATACGTATATGCATAACTGTAGGTCAGGGTCCTCCTCTTTTAAGACAAAAATTACCCTATGAAAAGACCAGCAAACCCCCAGATGAATTCAAGATACAATGATGGCCTCAGATTTTAAGAGGAGTGTAGTTTTGGATTTTTTTCCTACTTCTTTTGTTGTAACCACGTATACCTGACATAGGTACAGTATTGATCTGCCTACTGGTGGTGAAGCTGGCTTTTTGTTCATTTGGTGGTTGTGTTACCCTAAAGCTGCATGTCAGTTCATCAAAATCAATTCTCTTTTGATTTTCACAACAGCAGAGATGGGTCAGCTAACAAATGACAAAGAGTTCTATTCATGACAAAGTGATTGTTGCATTACAAGTACAATTTTGTAGGAATTTAACACCCCCCCCCTCCAAGAGCACAATTTTACTGCATCATTTACTGTCTCACATGATTCCTCAGACCTCTTGAATGTCACATAATGCAGTGTTTAGATTGTCTTCAGAGTAGTCACCTTCTTAAAGAGAAACACACTAAATTCCACAGTGAATTTTTTTCAGTCAAAAAAATGTTCTTAATTTAATTGTATTTCCTAACATTTTGCAATAAATTCAGAAACCCCTTAACTGACCAAACAAAACCACCTCCACATTACTCATGATATTATTTTCTATTTATTTTGGTTACTTCAAACAGATCACATAAGTGAAGGAAGAGTGTTATGGTTTAGGGGGTTTTCTGCTGCTCTGGTAGCGAGGGGGTTAACAGCTCAGTTCTGGCCTGAGCTCTCCGTGCTGCCATGGCCTTCAAGGTTAGNTTCTTCTCCTGGTGGAAAAGGGAATATTACATCTATTGTAAGAGAAGGAGGGGTGGGGGGAGAAAGGTTGCCTTCTAAATGATGCTTCCCTTGCAGTTCTGAGCTTGTTAGTTAGAAAATAAACCCTTTATGTTCTTTATTTATAGTTTTGCCTTGCTTCTTTTGCCTGTGACCAGTTTTATTTTATTTTCCAGTTTTATTTTCCAATTGGTTTTTTTTTTTAGTTTTCTCCTTCAGGAGAAGTTGGGGTGGGTCTCTGGCATCCAGCCAGGGTCAAACCACGACAAAGAGTTCACTGGTTCTTTATGCAAATTGGTCATTTCTTCTGTTGAAGCCTTCTGCAAGGCTGTCTTGGCTGCAAAGCTCAGATACAAATCTGCAAAAAGATCTCATTGAAAATTTTGCAGAGATTTTTACCAACTCAATGCTGACAACTGACACAAATGTATGAATTAGAGGGAGCACATGAATAAACATTTTCAGGAAACAAAATTTTAAAGCTGACATTTTTGTCTGAATGAGAGTTTTATTTGAGAAAAACTCAGCTCGCACAAACCATAGTTGTCTTTCTTCACAGGCATTTATCAGATGAATGGCAAATCTGTACATGAAATTCCAGTTTAAACACTTCAGCTTAGACACAAACATAAGCGTGAAAGTTTTCCATGGGATGGGCATGTCTCTACATGTGCCATATGTAGAACATCCACAGCATGCATTTTAATTCTGTTGTATTGCAGTAGTTACACCTGAGTTTGGAAGATTCATAACTTACTGGTTGGAAGCTTTTCTTTCAGAGTAGCTCTTGGATGCCACAGGGTTTAAAGAGGTACTCTGTGACCTCTGTTTTCAACAGCCCTGGTGTAGGTCTTTAGGCAAGCAACTGATTAAGCAAGCTGATTGAGCTAGTTCCCTGTCTCTGTTGTTAACTTTCCTCTCAAGCTGAGGTACTATCACCTATGTGATACCCTATTAGCGGCACAATTGTCTCTAAGATTGGTATGTTTGGAAGAGTTTTGTACCTAGGAAGTCCTTTAATCAAGTTTTCTGAGCTTTTTTCTCCAGGACTTCTTGAAAGAACCATTGGTATTTATTTAGCTGTAATGTGGGCCGGAAAAGGCTTTCTCATTGTTAACTTATCTGAGAATGATTTATAAATGTTGCCAGGTTGGTGGACTACACTGATGGCCAAATCCTGTTTCTTGGACACATGAGTGGGGGCTGTGGGGCATGCTGGCAGCCTCACTAGAGTTGGGACTGCATCTACCCCAGATTTTCTGTATCACCACAGATCCATGGACAGGGCAATTATTACAGCCACTTTGGGCTTGTTCTTTTAGTTCTTGGGGATTTTTTAATTGCTAAAGAACTCAAAAGAGCAGCAATTTCTGTTTGCCAGTTAAAGGACAGAAAAATGCAAACAATGACATTATTATGTCTGTATGGATGTATGATTTGCATTTAGGTTCATGTAAAAAGCTATGTAAATTATGTAGGTACTTGGCTTTCAGTAGGTTACTGGTATGGCTCAGGGAGTTGCCAAGTCTGAACAGACATATGTTGGTTCCTCTGGTCTTCCCTATGGTTGTGGTTTGACCCTGGCTGGGTGACAGAGATCCACCCACAACCTCTCCTGGAGGAAAAACTGGAAAATAAAGCTGGAAAATAAAACTGGTCACAGGCAAAAAAGCAAGGCATACTACAAGTAAAGAATATAAAGGATTTATTTACTAACTAACAAGATCAGAACTGCGAAGGAAGCATCATTTAAAAGGCAACCTTTTCCCCCCACCCCTCCTTCTCTTACAACAGATGTCATATTCCCTTTTTTCACCAGGAGACAAAGGGGGAACATAGGGTAGGGGTAAACCAGGCAAGTTGGTATTTCTGACCAGATCCAGGGTAGGAACCATCTCTCTGCCCTTCCATAAAGTTCTCTCTCTCTCTCATGAGAGGAAAAGTCTTTCATGACCCTTTCCCAAGTGAGATCTTGACCCGGGGACAACAGTTGTTCCAAAATTTCTCTGTTGTCCAAGAGCCACGGCCAGGATGCAGCTTTTAAGTACTGACTTTTTTTACTGTGTCATAATGAGCCCATCCCAAAGCACATAGTTCAGATCCTACCACAATGCACAAAAGGCCTGTCCAAAGGATCTCTGCCGAGCTCTCAGCTCCAGGCTTGTGTTTCTGGGCTCCGAAAAACATCTGCAGCTTTTTTCTCAGCTTGGTCTCCATCTTCACTCATGGCTTAGGTGCATTCTGCATCCCTGGTTGCTCTCTCTCTAGTCCATAGGTTTACACCATGGTCGGTCCAATTCACGAGCAGCAGCTGGATGCCTGGAAGAACATTCCTACCCCTTCTCTCATGAGCCTGGGGGCCTTTGATCTCTTAGCCTCTCGACACAAATTCTGAACCAGCACCCTACATCTTGCCACTGAGGTTTTTTTTTAATTCTCTCCCAGATATGTTTATTCACAGAGACATCTCTATCTCTATAACCTTGAAGGCCATGGCAGCACGGAGAGCTCAGGCCAGAGCTGAGCTGTTAATCCCCTCACTGCCAGAGCAGCAAAAAGCCTAGATCAGGACACCTACTTAAACAATAGACTGGTCATTGTTCCTTTTAATTTTTTTGCAAGATGTTAAACTATTTCCCCCAATTATGAACTTAAAACTATTTAAACTGTATAATTTCAGCCCCAAAAGTTTCAAGCATGCAGATGTTTGTTTGGGTTTTTGCATGCTCATACCCTTGTTGTTTTGGTTTATAGGCACAGAAACATCAATTTACTGATCTGTTCTGCAGAGGGATTGGATATTAGTACCCAGAACCATGTTGGGACAGCCTTTTCACAGCTCTTTAAGCACAGAATAAAAACCCTTATTGATTCTACTGAAACACCTAGGACAAGGCTATTATTATTACATATCCATTTATCCTCTGGAGTTACATTTGTCTTACAGACAACACTCTTTAACCGAGGTGTTGTCCAGACTTCAGGCAAAGTGCATTACTCTGGGGGAGATGGTACTATTTGTGCATTCTGCTGCAATTTTATTTCTGATATGAATGGGAGTATCACAATCATGGTACATACATTCTCTTTGGCTATTTTGTATTTTGGAAATTTTCAGTAACATTTGTTTCTTCTCTAATAAAATGTCAAAGTGCCATTCATTTTTTCTGGCACACACATTTGATTCTACTTAGGATCTGCATGGTGCAGAGATTCTTGGAGTTTATAAGGGCATTTTTTTTCTCCCACCAGTCTCCTTCTGGGGAGTTTGTCAGTTTGCAAGCTATAATGAGAAGTAGGTTAAAAGAAAAAGGGCATTTCAGTGGAGGAGGGAATTAAAATTCAGCCCCCTAATATCAGCAGTAGTTTATAACAGGGCCTTATAAAGGCAGTTCTGTGTCCTTTTTTTGTGTGTGCACTTTTATTTCCTTTGATATCAGCAGGGGAATTTTCTCTGCAAGACCCATTCCCATCTCACTTTTCTGCTTTCAGATCCCTGCTGCTCTGGGTTTTCTCCTTTCATTTTGATATATGTTATATTCTTCAGCCTTCCCACTTGAAGGTTGTAGGAAGCTCGATATTGCCCTTAAAATAGAGAACACAATTGATGTGAAAAATTCTTCCAGGGGTGGTCCTGTTTTTCGTATATGTTGAAAAGAATACTTCCACTTACTGGAAGGCCTTGGCAGTGATCAAGGTGAAATCTTGAGGACACTATCGTATGTCTAATGAAATTGTACAAGAAATGGTAACTTGCTGCTTGTGGTCTCAGTTGTACCATATATTTAATAAGAATGCATTTGTGTATTGTATAATTAAACAATAATACGATAAAATTATGTGCTTATGTATATGCATCTATCTCTAATGGCGCTGCTGAACGAAAGATGTGTTGCAATGAATTGCTGCACCGCTGTTTGTCCTCCATGAAATCTGACAGTTTCCACAGTTTGAAGCCAGTTCTTTCCCAGGGCAGATTCTGAAAATCTGGTTAGATGTTTCTGCTGAAGTGGAGAATTTCTTTCTAGACACTGATCATTGACACATTCCAAATAAAAATGCGTTTAAATTTCCTGTGCCAATTCCCTCAAACTCTCTCTTTGGCTTTCTGGTGACCCCAGGGTGCACTGGGAGGCAGAATGCCGGGGAGGCATGTGGTTATCCCACACAACCATCCAGCAGTGGCCTCCGGTGCATTTCTTGTTGTTACAAATAGATGGCACTTTTGACTTGTACTAGAGCAATTCAGTTAGTAGAATGCAATACCTGAAAAAACCCTATATGCTGGAGTTTTCGTAAATCAGGCACATATTTGTTATTACTTATATAGGGGCAAAAGAAATGAGGATGATTCAAATAGGCTGTCATGTATATCTCAGGCAGTGAAAGCTTAAAAATGCTAAAAATTAAACTGTAGAATGGACAAATCAAGTACATTTATAATATATTTTCAGGCTTATGCACTGGATTCGAAGGGCAAGCTGGAAGAGAATTATGTTTTGATACTGACTTGCTTTAAGCGTGAACAAGGCAATTGGTACAAAAGTCTCTTATTTGGTGCTTTTCTGGTCTACACGTGTGCACACAGAGACACACATACACAGAGGGGGAAAAATCAGCCTGTTGTCTTGCAAGTGTTACTTATCATATTAATTAAAATCTGGTGACACGATAACACTAGCAGCTGTGTGGGAAAGCGAGGGAAATTAACAAACGTTTGATTTGTTGTGTTGCTAATGTGACACTTATTATACAGGTCACAGTAAAACAATACCTCAGCCAAAATATGCTAATACTGGTGGAGAACTGTTGCAGTTGTAAAAACATTGATGTTTATTATAGTGAGGCAAAATAGCACATTACCTTTATCAGAGTGAATTGCGGCTTCTCAGAGCAAGCATAAAGTGTCTCTGAAGGTTTAATAATTAAAAAAACCCTCCCAAACACAGAGAGAGAATAAAGTGAAATTGTTATACATATAAAACCAGTAACACGAAAACAACCTCAGATATGAAAAGGACGTAAAGCTCCTAGAGAGCAAATACGAAATTTTTAACAGACACTGATTAAATGGAGGATGCCTGCAGCTTCTTCATTTAGCATTCCAAAGAACTTTATTACAAGAACAAAAGAAAATAATTTACTGAGATACAAGTTATGCCATAAAATACCCATAGCACTGGAAATTTAATTACAGATAGAAATGGACATATTAACTACCCTTTTGCCCCTGAGGAAAACCAATGTGTAAACTTATTTTTTAATGGTGGCTTATATCCAATCAACAGGATTTTTGACATTTCTAAACAAAGACCTTTGGACATTAAATAATTATTCCCACGCAGTTGTTGGATCACATATAATTAATTGCTTGCTGTTTAGTACACCTTCCCAAACTTAATTGCATTATACCCTGGAACGGTGGTTTTTTATATATATATACACAAATAAATTTACAGAAGTTAATTCCGAAATAGGAAAAATACTTCCCACAATTGTAGTAAAATTAAGAATATGCATTCAGCATTTTGTAGTTATTTACATCCCCACAGGAATCATTTAATTTTTACCTATTCCAAGCTTTCTTTCATTTCCAGGGTATTTTCTCAATATTTATACAATACTTTTGAGCCCAAAGAAGGTTTTTTAATTTTTTCTCCTTTCTGTTGTTTTGATCATTTTACTGAAATAGGGTGTATGAAGTCAACCATTTGTTTGACAGTCTTTGACAGCAGATTATGTAGATTTTGCCTGACAGATCACTAGTCATTCAGAACTGAATTCCGAGTGAGCAATCTAGATCAGAGGTCAGGCTGCAGGGTACAAATGGTGAACAGATATTTCACCTTACTGTGCAAAAGGACACAAAAAAGCAGACAAATCAGGAATTGGTGAGAACTGAAAGGTTAAAGCATAGTTGATGCAATTACACAATATTTGCAGCCCAAGATTGTGCTAAAGTCCTTTTGAACCTCCTAGTCCTCCAGTTCACGGAGGAAGAAGGCTCTGATTTGGAAGTCTTCCCTGAAGAAGTGTAAATGTATTCTTTGAAGATCTGTCCTGTGTGGAAATGCTAAAATATATCTGTTCTCACTTGCATTTCCCATCATTCACCTTGGTTTCAGTTTCAAATCGTTGTCAGAGTACACAGATGCACGTGCCAGAAAATATTTCCTTATTCCTCCCCCTTTTTCAGAAAAAATATGAGTAAGGGGGGAAAAAAAAGAAAGTTATCTAGGGCAAAACTCAGGTATAGAACCCAGAGACAAAATATTTTGACTTCTCAGATGAAAATTGTGAAATGCAAATATGTAATACTGAAACATAGATTTTTAACTATTAGAGGTAAAAACCCCCAAAACCCAAGCAAAAAACAAAACCAACCCGTAGGTGTTCTATATTTCAGTGGTAAGAAATTAAACCAATTTTCAAACATCTTAAGCCTTCAACAAAATCTTTGATTTTTTTTTAGTGATCACTATTACCAGTTACACATACAAACCAAAACCCACAGTAGCATTTGAGTTGGAGATACAAAAAGAAAATGAGATCTAGAAAGAAAAGGTAGTTTTTTTCATTTTTTTACCTCTAACTTACTTGTAATTGCAGATCATTTTCAGAGAAATGTTACTGTAACATTTATTATTTATCCTCCTCTATTACATTAATTCTTTTATTGAGGTCCTTGAAAACAGAGCAAAAGTCAAAGCAGAAGAGGCTAAAGAAATTCCAGAAAGCCATTAAGTTTCAGGGTTTTTCTTAAGAATTTGTATAAATTAGATGGAGCTTTAGTGAAAATTTTCACCTCATACAAGTGTATATTTATATATATGTGTGTGTGTATGTGTATATAATATGTATGCATATATATAAGTATATATACACACAGAGTATTTATATTGCGCGTGCTTAAAGAGCATAAGGATACTTGAATCAATAACAAAGATGGCAAGAGAACAATTTGAATCTACTAAGTACCTAAAATCCTAAAACCATTATGTAGGAAAAAAAGAGAGAAGAAAAAAGAAAACACTTAAGGCTGATGAAATATCAACGTTTATTATTCTATTAGACTTTGACAATGAAATGAAATACACAGACTTCTAACAATGTTATTAAAATAAAATTTCAAAGCTTGATTTTTCAATCATGCAGTCAAAGAAAGGAAGACATTTTACAGTCATATCCTGTAGAGTATAGGAAAGTTCTCTGTCAAAGCCATGTAACATTTTGATTAAGTGCTTGATAGATTATAAATATAATTCAAAGCTAGCAAGACACAGTAATAAATGGATCTTCTAAGAATGACTTGTGATCAATTTCAAATTACAGAAGTTTGTAATATACCCGTTTCTTCCCTACATACATTCTCCTTAGTAATGCCTTCAATTAGATATGTGGTGTTTTGTCTGTATGTAAGTACTCAGTGTAGAAAGGGACTCATGATTGTATAAGTATATATATATATATACATATATATATACACACATGCATATACACATACATATGTTTGCACACCCAAATCTCCTTATATATGGTTTCAAGTAGAGCTTCTCTTCCATAGGGTTTTTGTTTTGGTTTCATTAGTATTATTTTGCATTTCATTAGACTATTTAAATCAGTGGATAGACCTGGCATGTGTAGGTTTTGGACAAGCAGACCAGACCCAAAGCCCACAGAAAATTTCACAGGAAGTCAGTAGCAAATGCAATGCCTAAAAAAGAGAAGTGCGGAGCTGTCCTTGTTGGATTACAGTGAGGAAAAAACCATTGCTTTTTGTTTGCTGTCCGTCATTTCCACTGCAGCATAATTTTGTAAGATTTTTTTTCTAAGGGGAAAATATTTTGGTATGAACTGAGCAGTAGCTGATTCAGTTCTGTGCTCCGAACTTCTGTTACCAGTACTGTTCATTGAAATAATATAATTTATTGATATAATTTAACCTCTCTTACATGAATTGTTTGAAAGCAACCAGTCTCTTAAGTACTATTGATCTATGCTCTACCCTGATTTTAATGGGCCCTCTTATAATACTTTCTCTGGAACCTACTGTATTTATCCCTAAGTACATTAATCAAAATAATTACAATTATATTTCATTATAAAAATACTCTATGCAGGACCTAAAAAATTTGATTCTTTGCTGGAATTAACTTGTCATTATCTTGTTTTGAACAGAAAGATATCAAAATGATAAGAAATGACTACAGAAAGAAGAGAAAAATTCCAGAGGGTTTATCTAACAAAGGAGAAATCATTTCCAGTGAAAGTTATACCACAAGACACGTTTTAAATGCATGCATTCAATACTATAATAAGTTTACAGTCAATTGTTGGATCATAGGTCATCGGTCATGAATTATAATCTGAAATTACTTTTTTTATGAATAAGCTTCAAAGCTCGCAGCCTGTTCATATATCAGGATCTTTACAGTTCACTAAGAAAGATTCATTATCAATGCAAGTCTGATAAATTTGGCAAAATGTTAACTTTTATTCCTACCATTTGTTTGTTTAGTTTACTGTAGTATGCTTTACAGTGTATTTATAATAAGCATTAGACTTGCAATAATAGGAACTTTCCTTTTGAAATGTCACAAATGTGCCATTCCCTTTAATTTTCCAGATATATAGGAAGTGATGATAGAAAAGGGGGGGGATGCCTTTCAAAACATGTAATTTGGGTTTTAGGAAGAATTTTTTAAAAGACCAATTTCCATATATCAACACTTCTCAGTGAGTTCCATGAAACATTTTGATATGATTTACCAAAAACAGTTTTTGCATTGGGAACATTACAGTAGCTAATCTGCATCTGTAAAGAGTGGGAAATGGAATCACATTAGATATAAATGTAATGCAAAAAAGAAAAAAAGTTAATGCAACATTATGGTAGAGAATTTAAATGTACAGTAGTAAGGATATTCAAAATTATGGTTCCCAGAGCAACAGTAACTCAGTTTTATTTACATTGTAGCTTTATATATGTTTTATTCCTTAAAGGAAAACTGATTTGTATTTTCTGAACAATATGGGATAGCATTTATACATCAGGAAATATTTCTCTCTGAGATGAAACCGTGAACACCAAAGATAAACATTTAGTAACACGATATTTCTAGCTTTGGCCATGGAACTACCTTTCTCATTAAAAGGTGAAATCCATTTTAGTACAGTGGTGAGTGTCCCCGCCTCTCATGCAGGAGACCAGGGTTTGATTCCCCACCAGGGAGACCGTTTAAGAGTTGGACTCAGTGATCCTTGTGGGTCCCTTCCAACTCAGAATATTCTGCGATTCCGTTAGAGAAATTTAGCTTGATGGAAGGGCATTTACATAAGTGTGTAGTAATTCAGGGCAGTTAACTCTTTAATTTATGACTTGTCATGAGATTTGCTAGAAGTACTTGAATAATTCAGCTAGAAATCCTTGAATTCCAAACATTAAACTTTTGCTTAAATATTAGATGCTCTTAGTTATTTTACATTGAACCTGACCAGAAATTTTTAATGTGTTTTCTGTTGTGATTTTATGCTGGTGGGATGAATTTTATTACAAGTTTCGGAAGAACCTACTAAACTGATTTAATCTCTCTGTTCTAAAGATAACAGATGAAAAAGAACCAAAAGGCTAATTATCTGTATTTGGCTGCATGCTTCACCATAATGTGGGCTGTTACAGTGATGAAACATGAACCTCAGTTCCATTTTATTTTCTTTGAATAAAATTAACTCATTACAAACCTATTGTAGCCTGCCGTTAGTCTACATCCATGTGTGTCATTAGTCTAATGTGGGACCTGAACCTTCAAATTCCTCCGTGGTAGACATCTAACACTCAAGTGACAGTGCCCCTGTTAACCTCTTTTTGGGTACCAATGCCTACAGAGATATGTATTTGAAACAGTCTTGGCTGCTTGGTTACATACAGAAAACCCAACTTCTCTCTGTGTAGCTATGGCACAGGGATATGGTGCAGCAGTTAATAACAGGGTAACTAAAGCTTGCCCATTTTATATACTAAGGTTTGAATTATGAGGGGTTTGGTTGCAGTTGTCTCCCTAGGGAATTTTGCCTTTCCATCACACTTGAGATGGCACAATATTTGTTAGGACAAATTTTAATTTTTTTTAGGATTAGTGAGATATCTAGAAGAGAACACCCTGTTTAGAAATAAAAGAAAGCCAAGCCACAGACTGGGTCATTGTCCCAGCATCAGTTGCAGTATACTCCCTTACATGGATCAGAGGACAGCAGATTCCAGCAACTATTCTGAAGTGGGACTCTCCTGTAGCAAGGGAAATTTAAACCCATAAAAGTGAGCTTTATCATAGCACACATTTAATTGCCAGCATAGGCATCTTCTGGCTCACCTAGCACAGGGAAGGTTACCAGGCAAGTTTAAGAATCTGTCTATGTTATTAAACTATGTGTGTTTCTGTAGATCACTGAAGTGTTCTGAAAGATATTCACCCTTGAGAAAGAGAAGTACGTAATGAAATTATTAATTTTAATTCTCCAAAAATTACAGAAAACCATTGAAAACTGTTATGAGCTACTATGGACTCATTTAAAACATCATCATGCATATAGTAATATAAAAACATTTAAGATAAATCATGAAATGCACACAGCCCAAACAAAGAAGCAAACACATGTATTATTCTCTGTTTCCTAATAATTTAACTTATTACTTCTAAGGGAGAGCTGTCTATTGCTTGCAGCAAAACATCACTTCTAGACTGGGCAAATGAGCTGAAACAGAAAATCATGGTTAATCACTTAAAAAAATTTTTTTAAAGTCAGTTATATTCGGGATAGCTGAAACTTCCAGCCATTTCCACATGGATGACATTTCCTTGTCTTTGAAGGTGTCAATCAGAAAACCCTGGATACAAATGCAAGATTGTTCAACTTTCCTTGATTACGAATAATGCTGTGGCTTTTGCTTTCCACAGTGCCTCATGAAGGTAAGGTCCTTAGTGAGAAATTGGTCTTGCTGAATCATTTAGCAGCAGTCACCTTAAAGACCCTGTAAGAAGAGTGAGAGCAAGCACTTCCTCTGGAATGTTAATGCAAAGGATTTGGCTCAGGTTTCTCCTGGTCCAAGACAGTTTGGAGGAGCAAAGGGTACCTGCAGAGACCAGAAACAAGACTTGCCTGGAGGCAAGCGGGAACTTTGGGAGCTGTCACAAGCCAACAGTGCCGCTATTGCAAGGATTGTAAAGGAGTAAAGGCCGGAGGAAGACTTTTGCTTGTATTCCACCAAGGCCTACAGCCAGGGAGATGATAGGGAGGATCACTCCTGTTTTATAAAAGTGTAGAAAGGAAAACCAGGGGAACTACAGACTAGTGATTCTCACTTCTGGCCCTGCAACAGTTAACAAAGGCGGACTGACTGGTGTCATCTACCTAGACCTGCAAGGTCTTTGACATTGTCTCACATGACATCCTTATACTTAATAGGAGAGACAGATTTGGAGGGTGGACGATTCAGTGAATAAGGAATTGGCTGGCAGCTGGAAAGTTGTGATCAATGGCCTTATGTCCAGGTAGAGGCTAGTGATGAGCTCTCAGGCTGTCTTGGGATTAGTTCTCTTTAATATATTCATCAGCGACAAAGCCTGAAATCTAGTGCAGCCTCAGCAAGTTTGCACATGACATGAAATTGAGTAGTGGAGTTGACACAACAGAAGGATGCAATATAATCCAGAGAGAGGCAAGCTAATTTAAGAAGTGGGTCCACAAGAGCCTCATGAAGTTGTAATCCAGGAGGAGGTAGTCAGAGACTTGCTGAGAGGCTTGGACCCTCATAAGTCCATGGTACCAGATAGGATCCATCCAAGGGTGATGAAAGAACTAGCAGATGAACTCGCCAAGCCACTCTCCATAATTTGCCAACAGTCCTGGCTCACTGGTGATGTACCACAAGACTGGAAATTGGCCAATGTGACACCCATCCACAAGAAGGGCAGGAAAGATGACCCGAGTAATTGCAGATCTGTCAGCCTGACCTCAGTCCTGGGCAAAGTCATGGAACAGATAGTCTTGTGTGCTATTACGTAGCAACTGCAAAATTACCATGACATTAGAACTAGTCAGCATGGATTTCGGNAGGAACAGTGTGGTCAGTCGGACTAGGGAAGTTATCCTTCCCCTGTACATGGCGTTGGTCAGACCACATCTTGAGTACTGTGTGCAGTTCTGGTCTCTTCAGTTTAAGAAGGATGTTGAACTCCTTGAGAGGGTCCAGAGAAGGGAGACAAGGATGGTGAAAGGACTGAAAGACAAGCCCTATGGGGAGTGGCTACGGGAACTGGGGTTGTTCAGCCTGGAGAAGAGGAGGCTCAGAGGCGACCTAATTGCTGTTTACAACTACGTGAGGGGAGGTTGCAGCCAGGTGAGTGTGGATCTCTTCTCTCAGGCTGATGACAGCAGAATGAGAGGACACAGCCTTAAGCTATGCCAGAGGAGGTTTAGACTGAATCTTAGGAAGAGTTTTTTCACAGAGAGAGTGATCTCTCATTGGAATGGTCTGCCCAGGGTGGTGGTGGAGTTGCCATCCCTGGAGGTGTTTAAGAGAAGACTTGATGAGGAGCTCAGTGACATGGTTTAGTTGGTGGGGAGTTGGACTAGATGATCCTGTGGGTCCCTTTCAACTCGGAGTAACCTGTGAACAAGTCCAAGTGGAAGGTGCTGCACCTGGGTTGGGGCAATACCAGACAAAAGTACAGACTTGGCGATGAACTCATGGAGAGCACACCGGTTGGGAAGGTCTTGAGGATTCTGATGGATGAGAGTCTGGACATGAGCCAACAGTGTGCACTCACAGCCAAGAACCATATCCTGTGCAGTAGAAGTGTGACCAGCAGGTCAAGAGGGGTGATTCTGCCCCTCTGCTTTCATCTTGTGAGACCTCACCTGAAGTACTGAATCAGTTCTGGGGGCCCCATCACAAGAAACAAGTGGACCTGTTGGAGCAAGTTCAGAGGAGGACCACAAAAATAATCAGAGCGCCTCTTCTGTGAAGGCAGGCTGACAGTTGTGATTATTCAGCCTGGAGAAGAGAAGGCTTCAGGGAGACTTTACTGCATCCTTCTGGTACCTAAAGGGGTCTTATAAGAAAGAGAGATTTTATTTACATGGGAAAATATTGGTAAGACATCAAGATTGGATTAAATGTTATAAAAAAATAGTTTACTGTGAGAGTGGTGAGGCACTGGAACAGGTTGCCCGGAGAAGCTGTGAATGCTCCATCCCTGGAAGTGTTCAGCACCAGACTGGATGGGGCTTTAGTGGGTGGTATCCCTGCCAATGGTGGGGAGATTGGAACTAGATGGTCCTTAAGATCCCTTCCAACACAAGCCATTCTATGACCTATTCTATGAATATGAGGCACATAAAATTGAAGATTATCAAGAAAATTGGAAAAAATGAAGTAGTGAAGGAGAGAATAGGTAGTAAACAAAAGCAAGCAAAACGAGAACAAACAGCATGAGGTTAAAACAACCTCCAAACCAACAAACCAAACCCACACCAAAAAGGTGTTATGCCTGTAAAAGTATTCTAAAAGATCGGCTACAGCTCAAATGCAGAAACTTTAGAGGAGAACTTTGGATCTTGGTAGAGGAGATTAGCTGAGAGGACCATAAATCTCCATCCTAGTGTTTCTATTTCTAGAAGTTGGAAGGAATAAGCAACAGGGCTCTCAACTGCTTTACTTTCAGGTGTTCCTTCCCTTAATACTCATGTAATCGACTCTGGACACCTCTTCTCCCAGGAGTTCCTCAGGATGATTTCACACCAGGAAAGACCTGCTTTGTGAATGCCATCTTTGTTTCAAAACACGAAAACTTAATTACAGTCAACTGTTGCACTAACTCACATTAAGCACAGCTCTCCCCAAGGGTCTGCTTTGACTCAAGGAAGACTTTGGATAATTCATGATCAATTACGTCTGATCAAGTCTAGATCGCCTGTAGTGTTCTCATTATTGTAACAGCAATAATTAGTACTAAAGTGTGCTTATTAGTGTTTGATCATCAGACTCAGAGATGAGATGTATTAATTGGAATATGTTTGAAATTGATTAATAAAATGTACAGAAGTTCCATGGTTAGACTGGATATTAGACTGTTCTTGGTGAATTTAAGTCGACTACAATACTATTTACAAAATCAATACTCAAAAAAGGATAGGTACTTTTACAGACACTGATGAATGTCAAGATGGTGGATATTACTTTTAATATTCACAGTCTGCCCTGACCTACTCATCTCTGTTGCTGGCCAGAGAGGCCTCCTTGTCCTGTCTTTAAACACAGTTCTAACAAAGTGCGAATATGAGCAAAGTGAACTGGTGTTTCCTTCAGTTTTATGAAAAGTTTGAAAGCCAAATGTTCCTTGACATTGTTTTCAGTTGGATTTTTTTTTAATTGACAAAAAATGAATAAAAAATACTAATTATTACATACAGTATCACACAATATCACACAGTATAGATAAGGC
>WEKX01001713.1:0-12407 GCA_013390025.1 Pitta sordida | reverse complement strand
AACAGGGGACAGCGTAACTCATGGCCCCCCCGGTGGGGCCAGGCCAGCACCGCCCCACAGGGAGCTCCAGCACCGCCCCTTGGTGGAGCAGCGGCAGAGCGCATGTCTGAGCCACAAAATTTCGCAAATGGTGGAATCAAAACTGCGATAAATTCACATCGCAAATGCGTGGGGTCGTAATGGAGAGGTTGCGATGCAGCGGGGATTCACTGTACAAAGTTCCTTTATAACATCTGGGGTCCTTCTTTGCCTGTCATGTCTTGCCACAGATAGACTCTACGTCATTGCCTAGGTGGACAGACATGTGACAGCACCAGTGTTTTGCAAATTTTCATTCAAGGCACTGAAATACAGGCCATTTCTCGGCAATGCCCCTTACAATCATTTAGAGAATGCAAGAGAATGTCATACAATTTTCCCTATTTTCTTGAAAGAAATGCAATCAGCATTTATGTATCTAATTGAGTATATATTACACAGCAATTTCTCCTGATTAAGAAATTTCATATTAACAAGCTTAATAAGAGCAATAGGCAATAGAGAATAACCATTGAATTGTATTTAAATTAATGAATGTTAACTAGCAGTGTGTTAACTAGCAGACATCTCAATAAGACAGTGTCAAGGAAAAAAATATGGACTCTGCAAACACAAAAATTAAGCTTGTTAAGTTCAACGTTCTGACCACTTGATAGCTACTTAACTGGCCTTAAGGATTAAAACATTTTTTGCATTAAATACATTGTCTAGGTCAAGAACATCAATTAAATAATTTTATTTTTCCCAACCCTGCTTGCTTTCTTCTGAATATTTTTACAAAAAAAGGGTACATTTTCATTTGAAAGCTTTTGTTATTATCTACACACACAACATTATATGCATTAATTAGACACACAATATTGTATGTGTTAATTTTGCTTAAAAGATGCCAGGTTTGATAGTCTGCAAACCAAGATTTATTCTTAATGTTGACTGCCTGCTTCTTTGCCTGCCCCCCCCAATTATTTTATCTTTTATATTTTTATCTTACACAGATAACACAAGTCATGAAAAGATGCTATCAATTCAGCATGGATACATATTTACTGGATAATTATTTGCAATTAAGAATTTCATAAGTCTCTCCCCTAACAGTATAATTAACTTACCCTTAAAACCATTCTGATAATCAGCCTCAAATCACTAGTCTTAATTTCTTATTTGCCTTATGCATGAGAGCTAAAGGACATACCATAAAACACTTGATGAAAATACACTTTTACACATCTAAGTTTTCTGTAGAGGTGCCTGCATTGTACTTTCCTAATAATGCACAAGAAATAGGTTGAGCAGAAACAGTTTCTTACACCTGATAGCAACTTTTATTCCTAACTCAAAATAAATGCAAGTGGATTTGTCATTGATTATCTATACTTCCTTTTCATGTGGATCCCTTCTCTCTTCTGGTAGACAGGATTTGCTAAAGAGAAAATGTGGGACCACAAACCCCACCATATCATAGAGAAGACATGCCTTACTGTGAGTGGCTTAGAACAAGGACTTTTACTTTTTCCAGCGTCCAAGAGGTTCATGACCAACAAGCCAGAGGAGAACTTCAGAAACCATGTCTCAGTTCAGGTCTGCCCTTCAATTCTTTTCATTGTAATGTAGCACCATTGAATCTCATTAACAAATTGCCAGCATTGACCAGGATTATACTCTCACACTGGTGCTCAGATACAGGACAAGCATCCTGTTATTTAACTATTTGTCTAATTTCTCTAGTGTGCCATATTTTTCTTAATCATAGCTTAATTTTGATAGTTCCTTCAAGATATATGCACTTGAGACACCTTTTTATCCACTGCTAACACTTGGCCAGAAATGTGTAATCATAACCAATAATTTTAGCTTCTCACTATTTAGCAATTGTCTCTTTTCATGTAGCAGAATATTCCTCAGGACTATGTCCGCAGGATAGCAGCAATACATCTTTAAAAGTTAGGAGATGAACACTTAGCCCAGTAGGACCTCAGCTCTTCTGAGATGTTAGATGAGAAAATGTAAAGGAGAGCAATACAATTATTTGCAACTCTGAGAACTGACATGTCCTACCCAAGCTTTTCAGATCTGGAATACACATTCCTCTTCAACACAAATGTGTGGTGGACAAGCAGTGAAAAGTGATTTTGTCATCACCAAAAAGTGGGGATTTTATGCAGAATACTGTCTATCCTCATTATTTTTTAAAATAAAACAAGTTTCTCATTGAATTATGCACACTCCCATCCAGTGCAAAGAGCTGCCCTGTTTTTTAAAGATGAAACTGCTAGTGTTAAGGGAGTAGATTTTCAGCATGTTTCTCCCATACACAGCAGCAAAAAGAGGTACAAATTGCAAAACTCTCTTCTTCTGTATTTGCAATGACCAACACAGATTATCTCCTACTGTTGTTACTGCAGACCACAATAGCCAAAGGTGTAAGATGATGGCTGGGGGAAAAAAACCTTGCTCGTAGACAGAAAAGAGAATGTATTATTACTATGTTACATATTCTACTATTATTATATTATTATATTATATTATTATTATATTATCAAGTATTGGGAACAGAAGTGGGTTTTGTATTCCCTTTTTAATAAGCACATCAATTATAGAGAAACCAGGGTGTGTCTGGGAACCTAACGAAATGCATCCAGCAGCTACCAGCCCACGGGTAAAACACACAGCCTCACCCCAAGAAGATGGCAGATGTTACGACAAAATTATTATTTGCATGTTACACTAATCATTGTGTTACATCTAAAGCCAGGACCCAGAATGCATCTAGGTTCTAGCATTTTGAGTTTTGCGAGGTGAAAAGCAGGAGTATTTGTGTACAAACTGTAATGCCTACATCTAGTATGCCATCAGAAAAAAAACATCTGCAACAATTAAAAAAAATCTTAGATCAGCAGCCTGCTCACTTATTGTTTTTATTATGTCCTGATAAGGTCATCAAAATACTATACCAGAAGATCTGGTGTCCAAATAAGCCTCCCTAGTCCTGGTTCTCAGGCAGGACACCAACACAGTTACCCATGTGGAATCAGTGGGTTTCCTGCTATGAATCAACACTTCTCCTTAGAACAAGTCTTCTTCATGAGTTTACTTTCCACCTTGGAGCTGGTGACCTTGAAAGCAGTGATTCAACGATGCTTACTCTCTCAACAGCATCACAGAAGAGAATGGAAAGTTCTTTGGTTTTCACAGAATCACAGAATATTCTGATTTGGAAGGGACCCACAAGGATCATTGAGTCCAACTCTTAAACAGCACCACTGCCTCCTCAGCGGGAATCGAACCCTGGTCTCCTGCATGAGAGGTGGAGACAGTCACCACTATACTGAAGTGGATTTGCTTTTTTGTTATAAAGAAATAAGGTCCACCAGTGTACAAAAAATATACAGGTGTAGAGTCTAAAGCTTCTTAAAAGAACACTTTATTAACTTACTGGCACAGTCTGAAGGACATTCTGCACTTTCATCAGATACGAATTAGAGGTTTGATCTGTTGTGCCCTAAAAGCACTGGAGAGGATCCCATGGAGTCATTGTGCATTTGTATACCATGGGAAGTGGTTTGTTTTCCATGCCACTTGGCTTATCTGCACTGCTAAACAGCCCAGAGAAGTGAAATAAACTATCAGTGCACCTGCCCCAATCTGGAACCTTTCTTTCAAGTGGAATTGCAAATTTTTTGCTTGGTAATAGAAAAGCTTTCACTTCAGGTGCCTGGATAGCACTGCAGAAAAAAGTAAAACAGCTGTCTGGTAAATCCTGTCACCTTTGTGACCAACAGACTGTGACTTGCTGCATGTGGACAGGGCAAGAGTCACTTCTATCTACCCTTCTACTGTCCTTCAGCAACAGAAAAGCTTTGTCTAAAATTTAATTGATCCATTACCTATAGTTGAACCTTTATGGAAATACTAAAAAAAAACCCTAAACAAAACCTCACCCTTGTGAATTTAGCAAAAGAGTGTGGGGGGTGGAGGCTAATGACCCAGTTGAAGACACATATTAAGATGACAGCAGTAGCTTCCTGAAAGCAATCATCCACCACTAGTTGTGCCACCTGCAGGGGCCACAGTGGTTATCTGTTAGTCTCTCTCTCAAAGTCACCGTGGTCAGCTGGTGCCATGAATTTAGGAGACTCTACTTACAGCTTCGCTCCACTGTGCCTGGGTCCACAACAGCCACAGCCCAGGTGACCACCTGGTCACAACTCAGAGGGACAGTACTCATGTCACCTGATACCAAGAAGACTCCTCATTGACATATTTTCCTACTAACAAGTTGTTTTGCTAACAACTCCTACTGAAAAGTTCATCAGCCATAAAGCTGTCAGGATGAGAAACAGCCTTCTGGGCTATTGGTCTGGGAGGGAGGAGGACTTGGCAACTTGTTGCTCATCAGACTGGCAATTCAAGTCTCACCATCTGCAGGCAGAGCTGAGGTGTAGTGATGCTACTGACGTGGCAATTGAGAAACCAAACCTGAGCTGCAAGGAAGGAAAGTAATTGCACTGGCAGACGGCGTTCCTTCTCTCTCACACTAAAACAACGACTACCAAATGCTACGAGAAAAGGATTAAGTCTTTGTTAAATATGTAAAGCCCCTAATCCCTCTCATTGTATGCACAGGTAGAACAGGATCTCCTTGATTCCCGACCCTCTCCTCCTTGTTCAGTGCTAGAAATACTCAAAATACTTCAAAATGAAAGACAAAAGAAATATATCTAGAAGCTTGGATCATATTTTAAAAGTCTAGTAACGTCTTCAACAACAGCAACATTAAACCCAGGTATTTCCCCCAGTATTTAGCTATCAAAATAAGATTAGGCAGAAAGGAGAAATTAAGTACAATACTAGTATGTGTGTGTGTGTCCCCCACTGCCTTTTAAAGTAATTTTTAATATGCATTTCAGCATTTTTTTTTTTAGTTATATGAGATACAAAGATGCTGCTTGCCATTTTAAGGAGAAAATTTGTGGGGCCATAGCTCAATTGCAGTTCAAGTTGGCCAGTACTGTAGTTAAATGCATTAATAGCAAAAGGCAGTGCGGAATTAACATCAGCCCATTACAGGGTAAAGATGGCCACCTCACAAACAGGGACATGAACTTCTATGGGACCTGCTGCTCCAGATGGACCCCCATAAGCCTATGGGGCCTGATGGGATCCATCCAAGAATACTTAAAAAGCTGGTTGATGTCATCACAAGGCCTCTACCCATAATTTTTGAAGTCTTGGGAATCTGGAGATGTCCCAGTAGACTGAAAGCTGGCTAACCTTCTCTTAGCTTTTAAGAAGGCCAAGAAGGATGAGGCTGGAAACTACAGGCCTGATTGAGTACACAGGTTTACCATGAGCATGCATGAATCCCAAAATGCATCACCTTCCACTCACAGGCAGGGGGGCAGCAGAGTCATAAACATGATTCTCACCCAGATATCAGGTATGTCTTCATCACAAATGCCATGGATGAATATCTGGGTTTCAGTAACTACACTTACGGTACAAATACATGAAATCCATCTGTACTCACACCTTTCTGCCCAGCTTGCCCTCTCTTTACTAGGAGATAAGGAGGCTAGCAGGAGATTGATTAATGAGTAACATCAAAACCTTTATACTAATTCTCTTGCATATGATATTGAAGCCAATGCAGAATGATTTCTATAGTATTAATACTGTGCAATGTTAACACTTTAAAAACAAAAACTATTCAATATAGACTAGATTAAAAACAATTCTATTTTCACATTGGTCAAAACTGTCAGTCCTGCAAGGCATTTGACAGATGATACAGATCAGTTCATGTACAGTATCTTTCTCTGGGACCTAAAGACTCATTCAGCACATTTTGGGAAGACTGACCAAGGATACTCCATCATATGGAACAGACACAGCTGTGAATTGTGGAAAACCCTAAGGAGACAGAAAGGAGTCTGTGTGGAGCACCCTTGAGTGCTGGGTGGGTTAACACCATGTAGTGATGCTGCTGTTGAGTGTTAACAGCATAGGCACTGCCTCACTGCAGCTCAAAGAGGATGGCTGGCCTACGGAGAGACCATGAACCACTGTGTTCATAGAGACACAGCACTTAACAGCAAATTGATAAAACTGCACAGCTGATAAAACTCACGTTTCCTCTTGATAGGTTTCCAGACTTGTTCCACAGGCAAGCAGAGAAAGGGACTCTAGGATGACATCCTTTAAACTGCCAATCAGTGAATGGCTGTTGTGCTTATTGGAGGCATGCCTTTGTTCAGAGCACTGAAGGCACCAGGAATTAGGAGAGGTATTCAACTGGCATGATGGCACCAGCTCTGCTACAGTGCAAGCGTTCCAGAGAGGGCTTTGTCTAAATCCAGAGATGGGATCCAGACTCCTTAGGTGCTCCTGGGGTGAGGGCAACTACTACAAAGTACCTCTGATTTCCTTCTAGTTCCAGGCTGTCTCAGTGGCCCATAAATGAATGCTAAGGTTCATTCACCTCCCTCTACCCGTGCCAGGAACAGTTTTGGCAGCATTGATATGGATGACTTAGAATCCCGGGGAATTCTCCCACTATGTATCACTACCTTTAATGCTGTCAATGTGAAGTGAACCATGCTTTTGAAACCTTACAACCAAGTTTCAAAACTTGTGACTATTTTGGAAAGAAGTTGTGCTTTTATGCATAAATACCAAGAGACAATAGAAAGACTGACAGAATTGATCAAGAAGTCCATATGGAGGCAGTGTTTGGATGCAACTTCTAACCATCTTGTTACTCAAAACTTAGATATGCAAATATACAGTCATCCCTCGCGTATTCGCACCTCTTGATTTGCATCTTCACAGATTCACGTGATATTTCTCAGCAAATATTGATTGGCTATTCACGGAGCACACCCCTGCAGGGCGGGGTGACGGTGCCTCTCGCTCGCTGAGGACAGGCACAGTTTGCTCCCTTATGAGAATTGCGGAGGTTACTTGGCAGGGAAGGTTTACAACACATGGTGCATACTACTGCGGCGTTGCTTGTGCCAGGAGTGGGGGGTCCTGCTGCTTCTCTCCCCGCGTGTCCCAGGTGGGGGAGCCGATTAGTGTGGTAACTGATAGGTGTGCTAAGTGTGGCGGAATCCAAACGCCAAGCACTCTGTGTCCCCAGGGACTGCGTGCCCAGGACCTGGCACACCTAGTGATATACGTAGCCCCAGGAAAAGCATTCCCACAGCGCCGCAGCCTCTTCCACAGGGACTGTGGCAGGGGCTAGCCTCTGTTTCCCCCTCTTCCCTGCCTGCCCGGGTGTGCCAGGACTGGGGTGTCCTGGCATGTGGTGCTCTCAAACGTTTGTCATTGCCAGCATTTTTGTCAGGAGCACCTGTGGAATGTGAGTGGGGAATGCTGAGCCCATGCCCTGCCGTGGCCCCAGGCCAAGCTTCCTCACCATGGCAGCAATGCAATCATGCGTGGTGGCAGAGACCCAGTGGCAGCGGCAACAAAAGCAGCAGTGTGGCCAAAGAGAAGCCCAGGGATTCTCTCGGGGTCTCCCCAGTTGGAGAGGGCTCAGAAGCACTTCCCTTTACTCCTCTGTGCTGTGAGAGGCCATGGGGAACAGTCGTCAGCACTCCAGGGTGGTGTGGTGTGAGGAGATGAGCATGGCCTATGTGCATATCCATGCTTATGGATTGGGTGATTTGTGGGACCCCCATGAGACCCATAACCCACAAATGTGGAGGTAAGACTGTAATTCAAAGAGCAAACAAGAAAGCAGCTTGAATTTCGTAGCACCCTCACTCCTAGGAAGGAGTCATAATGCCCACTAGTGGTTTTATTCCCCTTGCAGTTTCTAATTAAAAGGGCATTTTTCATAATGAAACAGCATAATCATTTTCCAGTGTCTTGTAACAGACAGGAATGCTATCTCCACCTTATGTCACTTGTGGAGCTGGAACAGAGAACCATTTACAAACAACAAAAGCAAGCAGAGACAGTGCAATATTTGCAGAGCTCTTCAGGATACTAAAAGCTACCAGCTTTTGAGGTTGTCTGAATTTATGGCTTCTTCATGTCTTCTAACTGCCTGGCAGAACACAAACACAATTAATACCTTTTAATATTAACCTGCATGTAGTTGAAAATGCATATACCATAACCAAGAGCCACCTAATGGACGCTGCTACATCTGCACCAAGCACAAGTCCAGGCCTTGAAATTACAGTCAACGCTCTTCCACTTCGCACCCCCCAGACAGCAGCTTCACATCTTAGTGGCAATTTTCAGCCATTTCAGCCTGGCTGTGCCAGGTCCATTTCAGGATTGCGCATGTACGACCTGACACGCATATTCAAAAAAGGCAGTCATGAATATGCAAATTACCACCACCCTCCCAGCCACCTGCGCCACAGGGGCTTGGGGCAGGCACCCATGCCATGGCAGCGAGCCAGGGTGGCTGCCCGCACCACAGTGGCAAGCCGGGTGGGCGCCCGCACCATGGCAGCGCAACAGTGAGCCAGCCAAGCCGAGTGCACACCGCTCCTGCAGTGGCTCAGCTTGGCTTGGCTCGAGCACCGCCCACCCTGCTCCCCTTGGCTTGGCTCCAAGCAAGCAGTTATGAAAGATTTACAGACTCTCAGGTTAGACGTGGTGTCCGAGACTTTCTCAGAGCAGATGTCTACCCTGAGTATGGAGAGACCAGGTCCACCCACCCGGAGAAACACTGGGACAGCGATGCGGGTGGCTCCTGTGTCCCTGGCCAAGCAGGAAAGGGTTTTTTTCCAGCGTGGGGTGGCCGCAGGCACTGGGAAGCACCAACACAAACAACAACACACAGCAGGGCAGTGCCAAAACAGCACTGGAGTGCCAGGGGGCGGTGTGAGGGTGCAGGGCAAAGTTGCATATTAGTGAGCTGCCACTCTACGCAGACAGAAGGCTTTGTGGGAGCTGGACAAGACCCGTGGTACCATGGTATAGGAGACCCGACTGTATCTTTATGTGGCACACATACGATAGCACCCTGCTCTTGAAGAGCTGTCACTGGGTTCATGACTGGGAACTGTGACACCTCAAAATGTACCATTTTGGAAAACAGACATACACAAATTAAGCGACAAAAGCATACTGACAGTTTCCTAGGAAAAGTTCTTTCTAAAGATGCAAATTTTTATAAGCAGTTGTTAGATTCAAGAACAAAATAATCTCTTGCTTCCCAAAAGAAAAAGGAAAGCAATCAGATTATGGGTACATTAATATTACTACCTTACACAGAAATGCCTGCTTTGCAAAGATACTAACTTTTCCTGATCACACAGGCAGAAAGAAGATCACAAGTGCATGTAATTAACAGTGGTCAGATGAAAACAGCTTTTATTTGCTACAAAAAATGACCAAAGAATGCATCCATGATCTCTGACACACCTGAAGGCCATTTCTCTATGAGAATATTTTTATGATCTGAAGCATTAACAACTACTGACTCCAAAAAGAAACTGAGTTACAGTCATACCTTGGTCATTCGTGCTTTCATATTTGTGGCCTCAGTGATTCACATAAAATTTCTCCACGAATCCAATTCAGTGATTTGCAGATGCGGCACGTAGTTCTGCGGCACAGCACAGTCCATTTCTGCAGTGGAGGTGGCACAAGTCGCCTACTTGCCTGTTGCAGGACTGGGGGAAGTCTTATAATGTAACACATGGCACCACGGGGTCCCATTCTGTATTGTCAGGAGCCCAGATTTCTAGCCTGGCTGTGCCAGGACCCTGTGTGCATGTGTGTGTCTCTGTGTGTCTGTTTCCATAACTACAGTCAGTCAGGGAGTCAACGCTGATGCTAACTGCAGTGAAATGCAAGTGCTAATCCCTGTGATGTCCCAAGTGCTTGGCCACCTGCTATTATGCATAGCCCCATGTAAAGTGCTCCGTAGTGCAGCAGTGCCTGTGGTATCCAATCAGCAACTTCCTGTCTGGAGCCATTGCAGCTTATGGGAGAAAGCTCTGATGCCGAGGCCCTCGCCACCTTAAAGGGGTCCCAGCGTGTTTCAGAGTTGCAAATTTGCCATATTCATGGCAATAATTTGCCATATTAATGTCCAACCCAATTCGTGAATTTAATGTTTCATGGGACGCTCAGAAGACCCAAATCCCACGAGTCCGGAGGTACGACTGTTTTACATTTTACTTTCTATTGCTGAAAAATCAAAGTACTAAATGCTGAAGCCCAGCATTTAGTATTTCCAGGAATTCCTATGTGTGAATTAAAAAAACAGTGAATGTAAAACCAGAAAAGAAATTACAACTCTCACAAAGTTCTGTCCTCTTCATAACCCAGGTTCTCACTCCGAGTCTCACTCAACTGATTAATTTCACTAACACAGTAGAAATATTTTGTCAGGTTAGTTTTCTGAGCAACACATTGAATTACCGTTGCTCACTTTCGAAATCATGCATTTATATTGCACTTCTCTTCTTCCCAGGGCACAACTCTCCAGCCTTGACTCAGACCAGAAAACTCTTTCGCTGAAGAACCTGATGGAGGACATCCCGCTGTATGCAGAATTCACACATACACCTCCTTTTTCTTTTTTCCCTAAAGAAGAGTTTTTCCCTAGTAGATTGTATTGGGTCTGTCTGAGCCCACAGCAGTCCTCGCAATGCTGTGCCTTGGAAGGGTGTTGATAACACACAAGTGTTTTGACTACAGCTGGGCACACTACCCCTTCCCCCTAACTGAGGATGAGATTCTGGGAGGGCACACGAGCAGGCCAGCTGACTCAGACTGACCAAAGGGATATTCCATACCATATGACGTCAGTTCAGATACAAAAGCGGAGGAAGGGAGCAAGGGAGGGGGACATTCTTCCCGAGACGCGTAGGGCCCTGCTTCCCTGGATGTGGATACTTCTGCAGATGGGGAAGTAGAGATTAGTTTCTTTTGCTTTGCTTCTGCACGGGCTTTTGCTTTGCTTCATTTGCGCTATATTAAACTGCCTTATTCCAAACCACCCTTTGTATATCATCTTATTGTCGGGACTGAGTGACCATTCGGGCCCCTGGCTTCCAGCCAGGGTAAAACCCTCAAATTTCGTGGGGGTTCGGCAGTGGGGGAGTGCCTCAAAAGCTGAAATCCGCGAAGAGTGGTGGACCATATATATATAAATAAACCATGCCCATTGCTCTGACACCTTCAGCCCTGGAGCACCAGGGGCACTGCCAGCACTTTCCCATGCTATGTGACAGGACAGGGGAACGAAGGGGATCTCTTCTGCCCCTTCCCAGTACAGCAGGCAGGGACAGGGGAGTGGAGAGGAGGTTGCTTCCCTGCCCCAACACAGGAGGGTCCTGTCTGCCCCCTTCCTACCCTTGTGAGGCAGGCACGCCTTCCCAGGGCTGCTGCAGGTGGCAGCAGGTGCCTCAAGACTGCATAGGGCAGCAGAGGATGCTCAGTGCAGCCCCAAGACTGCACAGAGCGCAGAGCTGCTCTGCACTGCCCCGAGACTGTGCAGGGTGGCAGTGGGGGCGTGGTGCCATCCCGAGACTCCGGTGTGACTCTCCACTAAGCCCCCGTCCCTCCATGGCCCTGAAGCAAGCAACTCTGTGCAGTCCCTGAGGAAGCAAGAGGTGCCGCCCCACCCCAGCCCTGCAGGGTGACCCGGTCATGCCCCCCAGCATGGCAGAGGCACTCTGCACATGCACAGCCATCCACTGCTCATGTGACATGGAAAAACACCATGAAGAACAGAGGGAAGTCTATGACATCTTTGTGGGGAAAAAAAAACACAAAGAGGTAAAGCCACAAAATTCGGGGCGCAAAGAGGTGAGGGGTTATTTTATTTCTGTCTTCCTGTGACATCCCTCTAAGCCAACCTGTGCCTTCCAAAACCACAGTGCAATACAAACATGCACTTTCTGCACTAAAGTCCTGTATGAAGTAACAGCATACCTACTCTGTTCAAAATATGATTCTAAAACATATGCTAAATATTTGCAGGGAAAGCAAGGCCATTCTATTTTTTTTAATCGAGTGATCAAGAGAGGTCTATCTTTTATAAGCTCATTAACTATGAGGTTGTCAGTAGGGTAGAATACACAACTAGGTCTCATTGGCACAGCACCCCGAGCCGGCACCACGCTGGGAGAGCCCCGTCGGCAGCATCAGACATCACGGCACGGCCCTGCGGTGATTCACCGACAGGCGGCTACTTCGGGCTTGTAGGGCTCGCATCGCGAGCCCCCAGGGGTCCACATGACTTCAGCACAGCACCCCAAGCCGGCACCATGCTGGGAGAGCCCCGTCAGTGGCATTGGACGACACAGCCAGGTGCTGCGGTGATTCACCAACAAGCGGCTACTTCCGGCTTGTAAGGCTCGCATCGCGAGACCCCAGGGGACCACGTGACT
>WEKX01001689.1:0-17073 GCA_013390025.1 Pitta sordida | reverse complement strand
GGACCTGTCTTTCCGAAATCCATGCTGACTAGATCCAATGTCGTGGTTGTTCTGCAGTTGCTGTGTAATGGCACACAAGACCATCTGTTCCATGACCTTGCATGGGACTGAGGTCAGGCTGACTGGTCTGTAGTTGTTAGGATCATCTTTCCTACCCTTCTTGTGGATGGGTGTCACATTGGCCAATTTCCAGTCTTGTGGCACAACACAAGAAGATGCTGAACAGCAAAATTAAGGAAAAGCATGTCATTATCATGACACTGTAAAACCTGAATAGTAATTCATGACTTTGCAAGTATCGTATATCCAGTAGCATGACATATGACACAGCTGTTTTGCAATCCTTTCTCCTCAGGCTGCAGAGTGCAGTTATCATTGAATTCCAGACCTGGTGAATTTTAATGGAACACAAAATGGGGAACTTCGGCCAAAAAAGCACCAAGAAATTTTAGTAAATGTTAAATGTTTTCACTGATGATGCGAGACCAATTGACTTTAATAATGTCATTATAAGTGTGAATTGTCACTGTTGCTATTATGAGTAGTTAGACCTTCCATTGGGTCATAAAACAACACCCCTTAACTATTACCTGAACAAGTATAAAATATACACAGAATAAGTTTCATCAGCTGAAATTAACTGATGGTTAGGTGCACAAAAGATCTGTACATTTTTAATTTCCCATTGTTTTCTGTTCGGCATTTGAAAAGGAACATGTGAAAGATGTCTGAAATGTGAATAATGGAATTGGAGAGACTGTCCCAGCAGTTCAAGCTCCTGGAACACTGTTGATGCTTCCAGGCCTTGATTACCTCTTGTAAAGCATCTACATTTTTCTATTTGCTGGAAAGGGTCTATGCTGGAGAACCTTTCCTGTAAAGATTAATTGGCAGACAGGAATCTGTTTACATTCCAAGACTTGTGCATCTGTAGGGCTATGTGTCTTGTTTTCTCTTTTCAGTGAGATTATGTTTATCTACATAATGGCTTGCTTGAGTGGATGGGCTCTATGGCGGTTTTCTTTCCCTAGCTTTGAGAAAACTGAAACATTGGGACACATTATGTTTAATTGCGAAAATTCTTAGTAAGCTAAACTTGGAGAGCCTTGCGGCACTTTGGTTTGTGAGTTAAATCAAGCATGAAGTCATGGGAGCAGGAATCATCTCTTCCCTGCCTGTAGTTGGTAGGATAGGAAGGAATCAGGCTGGTGCAGCAACTCGAGAAAGCAAATCGGCTGAATTCCCCTAAGGTACTGTTCTCATTATCAGCCAGGGAGTAGCTCTGGCTAGAAATAATGCTTTTCATCTAATGTGTGTCCTGCTCCTGGCTATAATGAATCACATTTTGCCAGGGTGATGCATACACTTCGCCTTTGGCGGGAATCCACTGTCATAGCTACCTATTCCCCTGTAAGACAAAAGGAGTTAGGAACATTCAACTGAGGTAGGAGTCTCCATGAAGGCAGTTCCTTGCCATCCTGGCATATGTGCCTCTGATTTAATGTAGCTCCAGGCACATGAGCTCTCATTTGGAGACTAATGTTTGGAATAAGCTGGTGGTTGATTCAAGAAGCTGACTGGTATTCTCAGCTCTCATCTTGTGGCAGTTCTCATTTCTGCACCTCTTCCTAGCTTTTATTCTTCCCAGTAATTTTTCTTTCCCAGTCTTGTTTCAAAGATTCACAGCCTCACAGGTTATTCTGAGTTGGAAGGGACCCTAGTCCAACTCCCAAGCGAACGCCCACCCAGGGATCAGACCCACAAGCATGGAACCATGGGCACCAAGCCTCCCACCAACTAGACCATGTCACTGAGCTCCTCATCGAGTCTTCTCTTAAACACCTCCAGGGATGGTGATTCCACCACCTCCCCGGGGAGACCATTCCAATGAGAGATCATTGTCTCTGTGAAAAACCTCTTCCCAACATCCAGTCTAAACCTCCCCTGGTGTAGCTTAAGGCCATGTAGTCTTGTTCTGATGTCATCAGCCTGAGAGAAGAGATTCACACCCACCTGGCTGCAACCTCCCCTCAGGTAGTTGTAAACAGCAATCAGGTCACCTCTGAGCCTCCTCTTCCCCCGGCTGAACAACCCCAGTTCCCGTAGCTGCTTCCCATAGGGCTTGTCCTCCAGTCCTTCCATCATACCTGTCATCCTTCTCTGGACCCTCTCAAGCAGCTCAANCTGGCTTATATTAAGTTTTCTATCAATCATTACACCTAAATCCCTCTCCATTTCACCACTCTCCAGCCACTCATTCCCCTGCCGATAGCGATGCATGGGGTTGTTATGTCCAAAGTGAAGAACCTGGCACTTAGTCTTGTTAAATCTCATACTCTTTAGCTTTTACAAGAAGATAGCATGTTTTTCAACCTGCTCTGCTATCTGATATCAATCTTACTTCTGAGACTGCCCACCAAAACTTATGCATGTCAACTTCTCACAGTAGAAATTGTGGAGAGGCTTCAATTATGAACCAGAAGGAGCCTAAGTTGCCAAAGTCAATGTTACAGTGTGACAATATATACACACCACCCTAGGACACAATGTTACTAAGCTTTGAACATAAGTAGACTAATGTTGAAAAAAATAACAAGATTGTAAGCACTTTCGAACTTACCCATTTTTTTTTAACTCTATGTGCAGAACAATAGGTCATTACCACTGAAACAAAAAGACTTAAGTATTTCTTTCTTCTTATCTTCACTATAACATTTTGTTGATCAGGAGAATACAACAGCAAGTGCTTAGACAAGAGATAGGAGAAAGCAAATGGAAAAGCAGAGCATACCTTGGGCCCCCTGTTTGCTTTAATTACCAAGGAAAGATGAAGGACATTCTTGACAATGCTCATCACTTATTCTTGTACTGGAGGTGACTGAGATGTATCTTTATGATACCTGCCTGTCAATCTCCTGACATTTAGGCTAAGCCTAGTGCTATGCTGTGAGATATAACCATGTCACTTTCAAGTATCATTAGCCTACATTGCAGCTCAAGATTTCATTAGACTCTATTTCCGGTTCTTCTATGCTTGGCAAATCCTCCTTGCTAAAAATAATTCAAATTCATCAAACAAACCAAGAGTCACCAATTCCCACTTGCAGGTCTTTTTTACATCAAGGTAATTCAAGAAGCAAAAGTAAATTTTCAGCCTTTTCTAAAAAGTATACATCTACAAAGAGGTTAATGGATACTCTTAAGTATTCTTGTTATAAATTAATTATTTTTCTTCTTTTTCATCAGTAACATTTAAAAAATAAATTAGATAAACAATAAAAGCAATAACACAAGCTGTGGTACACAGAGAATGGCAAAAGGGATGGTATAGAATGGTGGAGTCTAAGATCATCACCCAAGGAATGTAGGCATAGTGTAAGGAAAGCCAAAATTCAACTGGAGTTCAAACTTGTGACAGACATTAAGGGCAAAAAACCCAGCTTCTACTATAATGTTAATTGCAAAAGGTTTAACAAGGAGCATGTGGACCCACTGCTAAATAGGGTGGTGTTGTGGTTTGACCCTGGTTGGACACCAGAGATTCACCCACAACCTCTCCTGGAGGAAAAACCTGGAAAATAAAACTGGTTACAAGCAAAAGCAAAGCAAACTGCCAGTGAATAATATAAAGGATTTATTTACTAACTAACAAGATCAGAACTGTGAAGGAAACATCATTTAAAAAGCAAANTAGTTTTCAGCTTCTTACACACGTCCTGACCCGACACTCTACATTTTACTACTAAGGTTTTTTTCTTCTCTCCTAAATATGTTCATTCACGGAGACATCTCTATAACCTTGAATGCCATGGCAGTGACTGAGGCCCAGGCAAGAGCTGAGCTGTTAACCCCCTCGCTGCCAGAACAGCGATAAAATCCTAAACCAGGACAGGCGGCTGAATTAGCAGCAGCAGACAACTAAGGCCTAGGTAATCAACACTTTTCTTGTCTCAATTTCCTAGGTCTCTCTGATCACTGAAAGAATTCAAGCAGTATCATCAGTAGGTGAGTTAGTGATAGCTTGAGAGAACTTTACCCATGAAAGTCAATGGGAATTGGTGGGAGATATACAAGCACATCGAGAGAGAAGGTTGATGTCCTTACAAGGTCACCCACCATCATCTCAGAAGGCATAAAAATTAGGGGAAATATTCAATGTCTGGAAAAAAGTCTCTGTTCCACCAATCTTCAAACAAGAACATAAAAAATATCCGGGGAAGTGTAGGCTGTTTCAATTTCACTTCAGTCTCTAGAAAAATCATGGAGAAAGTCCCTGTGTAACACACTTCTGGGCACACAAAGAGAATGAAACTAGGAAAAATAGACATGGTTTAGAGAAGGTAATTCATGACTGATCATTGTGATCATCTTCCATGTTAAAATATCTGGATTTGTGAACAAGGGAAGAATAGTAGATGTCATTTACCCTGACTTTTGGAAGACTAGTAACGTTGTCTCCCCAAATATTCTCATGTTAATTTGCTACATTACAGGCCAGATATGTGGTTAATAGATAGATAAAAAACTGGATGTACAGGCTGTGAAGGTAGTAGCAACAAGTAACTGGAAAATTAGGAAGAGGCTCTATACTGAGATCTGATTTGTTTAACATCTTTATCAATGACCTGGAGGAAGAAATAGAGTGCTTGTTTACCATGGCTGCAGATGACACCAAACTGGGGAGACAAGTCAATACACTCAAGGGAAGGGCTGCCATTCAGAGGGCCTTGGACAGGCTAAAGGAATTGACAGATATATCCTTATGATATTCAGCAAGGACAAAGGCAACGTTCTGCACCTGGGAAGGCAGAACTCATTGCATAGACACAGGCTGGTGGTGGTCTTCTTGAGGAGCAGTTCTGTTGGAAAAGATCTGTGGCTCTTCATAAACAGTGAACTGAATATGAACCAGCACTGGGTCTTGGCAGTGAAGGTGGCTAATAGGATCCTGGACTGTTGTATTGACAGGAGCACAGCCAATGGATGAGGGAAGTGGCTGTGCCCCTTTGCTCTGTACTTCTGAAATGAGGTCTAGGTTAGAGCATCTAGTTCTTTCATCTCCCCACCCTTATTCTCCAAGTACAAGGCAGATTTTGATAACGGAGTGAATTCTGAGAGTTAACCTTGTTTAGATTGAAGAAAAAGCTCTGGAGGGACTTACCTGTGATGTTCGAACACTTAAATGGACCTTATAAGAAAGATGAGAATAGACATTTTACCAGGGCCTGTAGTGATAGGACAAAATGTAGCTAACTTATAAAAGAGTGGATATGTATATAGATTAGGTAGAACATGGGATATACACATAGGGATGTGTATATAGATTTGGTAGAAGGACGAAATTCTTTGTAAAGAGACCAGTGGGACACTAGAACAGGCTGTTCTAGTGAACAGATGATGAAAGATGCCCCTGCCTATGGGTCAAAGGTTGGAACTAGAAGATCTTTAAGGTCCCTTTTGACACAAATTGTTCTGAGTCTATAATTCTTACTCTAGATTTTGTTACATTCCAACAGTGAAGCATCTTGCCCAGAAAAATGTGCAATCTCCATCCTTCAAAGTTTGTAAAACCCTCAAGTAAGTTTTTTGATCATGTAATGAGATGCTCCTCACCAAATACTTAAACACTGTTCTGCTAAAGAGCACCAAAACCAGTCAGTAAGACTTGAATTTTTTGTTAATTTCTTTCAAAAATTAGGAAAGATAGTGAGTTTTCATCAGAGCTTTTGACATTAGGACAGGATTTCTCAGGTATTCCTTGAAGTAGTGCTCTTTAGTAAGCTTTTGGTTTGTCAGGGCTTTTTGGTTGGTTAGCTGTTTCTTTGCTTGTTTAGTTTGGAAGGTTCTGGTGTTTTTTTGTTTTTGGTTAGTTGTTTTTTATTTGGTTGGTTTGGGGATTTTTTGTAAGGACCAAACATGAAAAAGTGATATGTTATGAAAAAAAGTAAGTTTTTCTTTGATTTGAGGACTAGTGGTCCTAGGATCTAATGTCTCTTGAAAACAAGCTGCAATGGAGAGCCAGGTCTATAGGGTTTATACTGATCACAGAGAGAGAAAGATAAACATAACCTAGGTTAAGAGTCTGAACAAGAAACTCATATACTTGAATTATACTTTAGGTTAAAAAAAAAGAACCTTTTGTTTAGTAGTTCACGATCTTCCTAGACTTACAACCTGAGAAAGGTAAATACAAAAAAATAAAACATTTTCACTGGCTCTTACACATATCAAAATTCTGACCGTTCTCAGCTGTTATATGGAATGGGGAAAAACAGATTTTAGACAATCTGTAGGTTAAGAAATCAAATTAATTTGAAATTAATTAATCTAATTATTTTATTATCAAAGCAGAAAAGTTGGATTTGGAATCACAATGTTCATGAAGCTGAAATTATACAAATTGCTCAATACTTCTAATCTCTTAGTACAGCATATAAACAATTTAAAAATTATAATTTAAGATAGAATTACTCAATTAAAAAATTTTGCATTTTGTGTCTCTTGCCTACCTTGTACACCAACATGGAAAAAATGAAAGCAACCATGGGCTCAGCAATAAAGATATTAGATTTTTATTAACATTCTCTGGGTCTACATATACATGTATGTGAAACTAACATTGAGATAACCTATATTTAAAGTAATTGGTGAGATACTTTGGCAAATTGACTTATTTCTGAAGACTTTCGTGGAGCACATCAGAAAGGAAACACAGACTGTAAAGACTTCAATAATGTCAATGAGAACGAAGGTTGCTAAAAATATAGCTGGATACATGATGACATATGAAGAGACACTGATACTGTTGTGAAGGTCAGACATATATTGATGTACCTGGTAGAATGAATTTTAGAGAGCAAAATGTAACAGCTAAGTAGTTTCTTCCTCTCAGACTTTTCTTGCTGCTTAACATGAAGCAAAGGCCTCCCTCAATCTTGTGTAAATTTTTCCAGTGGTGAAAAAGTCAGCTCTACATCACTCTTCATCCTGGATTGGAAGTATGGTTTGTAGCTCTTCAATCCGAGCAAACATTACCCTATTCTTTTCCTGTTTGCCTTTTTATTGTCATTAATTAGTACTATTATATGTCAGTGTGTTTTCTCATTGTGAAGTACCACAAACATTTGTATCCTCTCAGCTTGAATTTTTTTACTGACCTTATTTTACAGACACATATAATTAAACATAATTATAATTTATAGCACACAATTTATAAGAAAACATAAAAATTAAACACATAAAATTCCATTTAATACACAGTTAAATGGTCTACAGAATTTTTATTTGTGTAAACAATTCCTGAAAATTATTACTTATTTTAAACATAGACAGTTTTTTATTTTGGTAATCAAAACCACATACATGGTGAACTCATATATAAATTTGAGCTAATATCTTTAACTAATGTTTTGCCTACTCTAATTTTGAAAACTAAAAATTCTTATTTCCATGTTTCCAATTTAAAGCAAATTTTCCCTCCCTTACATGTTATCACAGAACGATAACTCCATAAAATTTTATAGAAGTTATTTAACATCACTATTAACATTTTTCACCTTTGAAACAGGTTACAAAATACGTAATGCCAAATCTGGGGATGTGGATAATACTGGAGTTTAGTTTGTTTTCCAAGGGAATTAGCCATTTACAATGTTCTGTTACCTCTTTTGGCATATGGTAAAATGAAGTCTTCAAATCACAACTAGGTGCATCATATTTCTCTACATTAAAGCAGCTTGTCCCCAGCAATTATCAGATTACTGCAATCCGTTTTTCAGTACCCATTCCTGTCAGTTTTGTGAGCAGGGGTTTGTTCCACAGTGCTTTGAGTGCCTTGATGCTATAAACCCACCATACTTTGTTATCATTAAGTTCTTGCAGAATGAAAACCTGCTTGAAAATTTCTCTGCATGGTTTGCTATCCCTTTTGAATGACCACAGCTCCTTCATCTCAAGCACTATCTTCTATTTCATTGCAGACCCACATGCTCTGGGCGTGGTGACCTCTTTAAATATCTCACCTATAAACCTTTCATTCTAGTGAATGCTGCATACTGTGGCAATTTGTCCATTGGGATCATCAGTCTTGCTCTTGAGGTTCACATATGCTCTCTTCAGATGTCTTCATCCAGGAAACACCACATTTTATTCTGCTCACAGATCATAAGATTCCTCTTTGGTTTAGGTCCCTAATCCCTCAGACTCAGAGCTTCTTTTAACTTGTAAGAATAATACTGAAAGGGCGAAGAAAGACAATAAAACTGGATGTAAAGAGAGCCAATCAGTCGGTAACCCCCCCGCCTTATACCTCCCTTTCCCACTTACAATCAGCTGCAGCTGTAGTGCAATTAAACTCAGCAGGTGTTCGGAGGAATTGCATTTTATCACCACTATCCCCTGTCCTCCTCTGCTCCCCCTTTTCTCCCCTCATTCCCACAAAACCCAACTGCCTTTCTTTATGGGCCTATAAAAAATAGAGCAAGTCAGATATGCAGTATAACTGCTCTAAAGTAACCAAAGAATTAGTAACAGAAGATAATGATATACTGAAGAAAATGTGTTCACAGATATTCATCGGGATTTTTTGGAATAAAAACATTAATATTCCTTAAATCGACAGTTATAAACTCTTCAGGGTGTCTTCATTGTCTTTTCACTTCATGCAAAGCCCTTAACTTGATTGTAGAAGGTTCTGAATGTCCTCGTCTGGATTCAATAATGTGATTCATCATGTGCTTATGGAAACCATGATGATGCTTTCATGTGGGCTACTCATATGCTTGAAATTACCTATGAATGCAAGTGCTCTGATGATCATAGTGCTTAGCACCTTGCAGAATCAAATGTTAAATAAGTAATATTATTATCAACTCATAAAAATACTAAATCTGAAAGGGTTGAATGGAAGACTTAATTTTCATGTTACTAGCCACTACCATTAGTCACTGAAACCCTAATTCATAATATATTTTATACTGTACAGTGCCATTCCTGTTTAGTATTTGTTTCACTGATTCTTTTTCAGTGTTTCCTCATTTTCTTAGATTTTTTTTAGTCTTTCTTTCTATGATCAATCGTTATCATGTTATCTAGCAGATGTTTGCATTCATTCAGGTTCACTAGTATACTGTATCACTATAGGATGGTAGCCAGGCTGATGACAGTGGAAATGACAGAGTATCTGAATGTTAAAATGTTAAAGTTCTATATAACTTTAATAAATAACTTCACTGTTTTTTACTCAAAAATATGGCCTTTCTCAGAGCTCCCTCCAGATCAATTGAAATCAAAAGGAAAACTTACAATTTTGAAACATTCTAGTCGATGCTAATAATTTTATGGAAACGTTTATTTTTGATGATTTTAAACACTTCCAAAATTCTACATTTTATTTTATTTTACACAGCTTACCTTTCTGTGTGCCATTGTTGATACAGGAGTTTTCTGTTACCTTGTGATCACCTAAGAGCTAATCAAAACTAGATCTCATGTTCTTCTGCTAAGAAAATTTACTGGGGTAAAAAAAAATAAAAAAGTTTTAATTAGTGCCTCCACATGTTTCAGCATCATATGATACCACTGATTATTTTGTATCACTATGTATCCATCCTTATAGATTAAAACTGCATTGGACTCTGAATTAGGTATTCTAGTAATAGCTAGTAAAAGTTTTAATATTTTGCCCCATGTATATATGAATACAATTTTTTAAAAATCACAATTATTCTTTAAAATCTAAAACCCACTTAGAAACATGAGATTGTTTTTTCTCAAATGGGTTTTAAATACCTGTAGATCAGAATTCTTTTATGGTTTGTAATTTAGTTTCAAATAAGATGCTGTAATGAGTTTTACCCTGGCTAGATGCCAGGGGCCCTAACGGTTGCTCAGTCCCAAAACAGTAAGATGATACACAAAGGGTGGGTTTGGAATAAGGCAGTTTAATATAAGCACAAGTAAAGCAAAGCAAAAACGCATGCAGAAGCAAAGCAAAAGAACTAATCTCTACTTCCTATCAGCAGAGGTGTCCACATGCAGGTAAGTAGGGCTCCTATGCATCTTAGAAGACAGTCATCAGGAACAATGAATGCCCCCCCCTGTCCTTGCTCCCTTCACAAGTTCACAGGTTATTCTGAGTCGGAAGGGACCTTCAGGATCATCTAGTCCAACTCCCAAGCGAATGCCCACCCAGGGATCAGGCCCACAAGTGTGGAACCATGGGCACCAAGCCTCCCACCATCTAGACCATGTCACAGAGCTCTCATCGAGTCTTCTCTTAAACATCTCCAGGGATGGTGACTCCTCCACCTCCCTGGGCAGACCATTCCAATGACAGATCACTCTCTCTGTTAAAAACCTTTTCTTAACATCTAGCCTAAACCTCCCCTGGCATAGTTTGAGGCTATGTTGTCTTGTTCTGGTGTCATCAGCCTGAGAGAAGAGATTCACACCCCACAGCTTTTATATCTGAGCTGACATCATACGGTATGGAGTATCCCTTTGGTCAGCCTGGGTCAGGTGGCCTGCTCATGTCCCCCCCCAGAATCTCATCCTCAGTTGAGGGGAAGGGACTTTAGTCCTGATGTGTGTCCAGCTGCAGTCGAAACACTTGTGAGTTATCAACACCCTTCTAAAACACAGCATTGTGAGGGCTGCTGTGGGCTCAGACAGTCACAATACGGATGCTAAAAGGAAGCATACATTCAATTGGATCAAGTCAGTGAGAGGTTCCAAACTGCTCATAGAATAGGCATGGAAAGGTCCTGTGAGAAAGTCAATCATGTACTCAGACTGCAAAAATACAGAGGCAGATGAACTTTGCACAGCCAAAGCTAGCGTCTGTATTTCTTATCCTCAGATGGTTGAAATTGATACTCTTTTATTATAGTTTTGGGGGGTTTTTGTTATTTTTTTCATACAATGTTCAAGTATTAAAGCAGCAAACATGAGCAAAGAAAGCTAGAACCTTACTGACTCCTCTGAAGAACTTCAGAATTACTGGAATCTTTGGAGCTAACAAGGGTTTTCAAAAAGTGAAGCTTTAGAATAATATAAATAGAGAAGTTTGACACATTATATGGACTGACCAGTATAGTGGTATTTGGCCCTGCAATATAGGAGTATATAACTACATAACCCCTATGTAAGAAAGGATGTGGAGCCCAGCAGGATTCCTGGGCTGTAGTTCAGGTTTTACAAGACAGTGTGCTAAAGTTCTTTCTGTTCTGCTTATCCCAGCCTTCATCCTTCTCCCCGCCTCACCCCACCCCCTTGCTTTTGTTTCAGTTTGTCTTTTTCTCCCTCTAAGCAGTCAAGAAATCAACTGGCCTGGCATTCCGTTCCCTCTGAATATAGTTGGAACATTTTTAAACCTTAGCTCATTGTAAAGTTTTTAGTTCGGCTTGGAAGATATCAGAAGTTTGACATTTCACCACATTTGTCACAGCAGTTTGACCTTCTAGAACTGACTTTAAGAAATAATTCACTTGCCAAAAAAATATTTCAGTTAACAATGGATTTAGTTTGAATTTGCCAAATATTTTCCATTCTTCAATATTTAATATATAAATTGCTGGATATGTAGTTTCTTCTTTTACCCTTTAGCCCAGTGATTGAACAGTCCTCAGGATTATGAAACTCAAGTTTTATTTAATGGATCTGAAGTACTGTCTTTCCTCTTTGTCTCAGTGGTACATTACATAACATGGAGTACGGAAATGGCTCCAACAGGATATTCCATTTTGTCCAAATTAACCAATAGTCTTTTTATTGAGACATCTCAATGAATGTTCATCAGCAAAGAAAAGTATTAAATTTTTATCTTTGTATTTCACGAGTGGCATTTGAGGAAAGAGAAATCAATTTCTTTTTTTTTTTTTTTTTTTCCGGTATAAACATTACATCAGGCATTCTGAAGTGAGATGTGTTAATTTCAGTATAGTAAATGGATGCTGTGAGTCAAAGATGTTAACATGATTCCAGCTCTGTATAATAAGCAATTAAACAAGGTCTGGGATTTTGAGTACAAAGAGACTTTCGTCTCCCTCACAGAAATTCCTGTGTAAGTGATCACTGTTGAGTAAAGCCTTTTCAAATTATTTCTAAAGATGGTGAGAAAAATGACAGTAAAGTGTTTTTAAAAGGAAGTACTGAAAAATGTTTTTATTTTTATCAATTTCCTGATTTTGTTTTCTTTACTGGAACAATCTTTATAAAAGAAAACCTTTTAGTGTTGTAGGTCAGGCAGTACTATGTACAGTTCTGGTCTCTGTGTTTCAAGAAAATATTATGGAATTAGAGAAGGTACATGTAAGGGCAACTAAAATGATTAAGGGGATGGAGCATGCACTTTATGAAGAAACACTAAAAAGGATTGGCTCTTCAGGTTGGAGATGAGGAGGCCAAAGGATGATGGTTTACAACTGAGGTTTACACTGCTGTAGAAACAGTGAATAAACTGAATGTAGAATTCATTAGATCCTGCAGTGAAAGTAGAAACTGCTCAACGAAAAGAAGTTGAGGCCAGTTTAAAACAGTTAAAAGGAAGTAGATAGTGATTTATCGGATTTGCTGTTATAAGACTGTGTAGAAGCAGAGAATATCAGTCAATTCAGAATAGGGATTAAGACTAAAAGATGGACAATAGGTCCATAAATAGATACTAAAAGCACTACGCTTACACCTCTTACACCTCTAACACAATAATTGTGGATGCTGGTGAAGGAGATGGACTGTAGAAAGTGTCAAGTCTCGAGCATTCTCAGTATATAGCTTCTTCTATTATCACTGTTGGAGGCAGAAAACTGGACTTGATGGTCTGACCCTGGAGAACATTTTTTTTATGTACCTGTCAATGTCTGAAGTGTGATTACAAAAGCTGGAAGAGGTGGAAGTAATGTCATCTTGAGTGAGAGAGTGGTATCTAGGAGAAGCAATGACTTCCATCTTCTGGTGATATCCTAATTCAGAACTGAGTGTCAAGAGTTTCTATCTCTCATAGCTGCAATACACCAACTAAACATCATCATTTTTGCTGTTTTGGAAGGCAGATTTCTAGTCTGCTATCAACATCCAAACTTTTTTTTGTGGATGAAGAACTCAATATTCCATACCTTATTTGATCAATACCCTGATTTGATGTCATTAACAATAACAGCAAAGTTGGGGTTTTTTAGCATTTTAGAGAGACAAAATCAGTTGGTTGATATAAGCTGCTTAACATTGCTTGTCATATTAATTTGCTATTAGAAAAAGACAAGAAAGATGTAATTAAACAGGAAGCTGTGGTTTGATTTTTGTCACACATAGGATAGAAATAATAACTAATACATATGCCCTGCATAAATATAACATCCAAGAGAATACCATAAACTTTTGTTTTATTTCAGATCTGTTTGAGCAAACCATTAGGGGGCTTGATGACCTGCACACAGAGGTATTTACTTCCTTTCATGGAGCTACATAAATGTGAGATTCACCATTGCCAAAGTCCTGTGAAGTACCTAACCGTCATAGGCTGGCATTTTAATGCGTGTGGTGAATGCATCTTTATATTTTGTATTCCATATTGCTGTGTTGGGCAGTGCTGTCTGTAGTACCTTTTCCCCCCTCAGTGAGGATGGTAGATCCCAGAAAGGGGAATGACGCATTGCAGGAGCAGCACAGCGGTTCCAAAAAACGGCAATGGCTGTGGTCCCTGCCGCTCGCCGGCAGCATGACGTGGTGGTAATGGGAGATACTTTTCGTTTCGCGGCTTTCCATGAAGAATCAGAGGAACTGTACTCTTTTCCATAGACATATCTTTAGTACAGTGGTAAGTGTCCCCACCTGGCGTGTGGGAGACCCGGGTTCGATTCCCGCCAGGGAGACAGTGTTGAGTTGGACTCGATGATCCTTGTGGGTCCCTTCCAACTCAGAATATTCTGTGATTCTGTGATTCTGTGATCTGAACTTGGAAAATCTCAACCATTTGCCTTGGGAGGCTTCACATCTAGCCAGGAACTTGATTCCGACCCCTTTCCCCCCTGTCCCTTCAGTCTGGGGGAGGAAAACTGAGCGGACATTAAGAAACAGGTTTCATTTTTCTGTTGTTCCTCAGCTCTATTTGATTTGGTGAGGAAGGGGAAAATAACACCAGAATCTTACTCTAAACTTCAACACTAACCAGACTATGAATCATTATTATTGTTTACTGAGGCAGGACAAAAAGTGTACCACAGATTTCCTTGGTGTTCTTTTTTTCGAGTGGAAAATTTATGTGTAGATTTGAGAAGAAAAAATGTCTGATGGACTTGGTAGTGTTAGGTTGATGATTGGACTCAATGATCTTAAGGTTGTTTTCCAACCTAAATGATTCTATGCTTCTATAATACAGTGAATCCCCTCTGTATTGTGACTTCTCCTTTACGACCCCGCCCATTTGCAAAGCAATTTTTTCACAATTATGATTCAGCGGTTCGCAAGCTCAGCTGCCCGACACATGCGCAATTGACTCTGCTCTGCTGAGGGGCGGTGCCGCGGTGCCTGTGGGGCGGGACTCACCCCGCCCTGCGGGAAGGGGTCTTGCAACAGTGGCACCGTGCCCCCGTCCCTGACCGGGGAAACTGTCCCACGAAGGTGAGGCAAGCTGTGTGCTGGGAGGGCGCAGCTGTTGCTGCGTCAGGAGGAGGTTTCTGTCTAGGACCGTNGCGTGGCCTGCATACATATTAACGACCTGCACTTCTTTGCGAGTTTAGTGTTTCATGACGGCCTTGGCCTGTCCCTTTCCTCGCAATGGAGGGGGTATAACTGTAGTTCCTAGCTCACACACTAGCAAGCCTCCTAGTGACCTGTCATTCCTGTATTCTTTTGTCTGTTCTTTTCACCTGCTCCTATTAAAACCTGAATTGTTTACATCTATGTCTCCTAATACTTTCCAAGCTGTATTGCATTTCATATTTTCTGCTTCCTGAGGGCTGTCCTAGGGAAAGGCTACAGGCTAATAGATGTTGATCTGGAGTTAAGGCTCTGTTCTCTGTTCCTGTCTGTATTGTAGTTTCTCTCCTACCACTTCTGACCTTCCTGTAGCTCAGCATCTATTATGGACTTCATAGATCTTTCTTACCCCTTCATTCTCATATAGACTGTCTGCTCATCATCCTAGGCAGCATTGCATAAATTTGCATAATGTCCCAAAATGTTTACTCTTGTTAAAAAACATAGCTAAGGCTCCTACAGTGTGAGAGCAACCTCCTGCAGTGCTTTCTGAGCCACTCTCATTCTCTGATCTCCCTGAGAGGGGTCTAGGTCTTCATTTTCTTTTTCACATGAGAAAGAAGAATCATTTTACTTCTCTCTCACAAAAGGTCTCTCCTAGTTACTTTACCTTCAATGAGCTTTCATGCATTTCTATGGATAGAAATGAATGTACTAGTCCTGCTCTTGAGTCAGATGAGCATTTGCTGCTGAATTTTCAAGCTATGGAAACCAAGGAAGCTAGTCACCAGGGAATGTATGAGATATAAATGTTTTATCTGTTCTCCACCTTGCCCCATCAATCTTTGCCTGAGGTGTCTGGTATTGGGAATGGCACTGCTGTCTAACACGGAGGACTATCTACCTATTATATTTCTTAACAGTATGATTGACCTTACAATTACAGCCAAGGGAGTACGTCTGGATTTTTACTCTGTTTTGGTTTTTTGTTTGGTGGTTTGTTTGTTTTTTTAATTGTGGACATCTAAATAATCTCTGGTTGTATGCTTAATTCCATGTTTTTCTACCTCAATTTTTAATTTCATTTTTCAAAAATTATAATTATCCATTAGGTTTTAGAATTACATCTCTTGGAAATACTAATTATATTTATTACTCTTTCTGATTCTCTGTTTTCTTTGACTATATTGAGAGTAAGTACTTAACAATCATGGATTCTCACAGAGCCATTGGTTTCCATCTCAAAAATGAAATGGTCTTTATCTTTTATGTTGATGCTCAAAACACTCTCAATTATAATAGCTTTAGGCAGTAGCTCTATTCCTTAAAAAACACTAATGATGTGTTATTAGTAGATACTATTTCTACTAACTCCATATTTTGTCATTGTTTCTTTGTGTTCAGCTCCAACAGTTTCTATTCTTGTTTTTGACCAGGTACCAGAAGTTCTTTCTTTTCAGTCCTTAAGTTCTTCAGTCCTTCAGTTCTGCTGTCTTAGCATTGTAGCCTCACTGTGCAAACAGCAATCGCAGCAAATTCCAACACCTTTAGCCGAAAACTGATCTGTTTCAGGTGGACTGTTCAAGCAAATTGTCATCTGGGAAGCACAGCATGTTACTGGGATTCATTGCATGAAGGGCTCAACCTTGGCAAAATGCAGGGATAACAGCAGCTGACAAAGGCAGGAAAGTAAGAGTATTACTGCGGGTGAGTGGGACAGCCAAACTATTCACCCCAGAGAGAGTTCTGAAAAGGAAGATGACTACTAGCCAGATTAAATTCTAACTGACAACCTTTAGACGGTTTTGATACAGAGGAGTCAGCTTGAAAATAAATAAGCATAGGAGAAGAGAACCTGAGACTTACAGTGTGGGGAAACCAGGGGAACACAGCAAGCAACAGGGGTGGCATGAACAGCTGGATGTGACCCCGTGGCACTGGGGGCTCTGGCTGGATATGACACACTGTGAGTGCCCCCCTAGCACTGCTTCGAGCTTGCTCATGGTCAGCATGGCGGCACCCAACTTGCATCTCATGAAAGGGTTATTTAGAAATTTATACATGTAGAATAACATTTCATAGTATTGTAGTGTATCTGTTGCGTTGCTGATATATATCATAATGTATAGGTGATTGTTTTGCAGTTAAATCTTTAATAGATCAATTAACCGTTTTGAACCTGAGTATTTGAAATAATACAAACATTTTCCTGAATTTTTTTTCCAGTGTCATATACAGTTAAACCCCCTCGTTTGCGAGGAAGGGGACAGCCCACGGGTCTCGCAGAAAGCCAAACTTGCAAAGAAGTGCAGGTAGTTAATATGCATGCAGGCCATGTCCATTGCTCTACCGCCCGGCACTCCAGAGTGCTGTGGACCA
>WEKX01001683.1:0-33747 GCA_013390025.1 Pitta sordida | reverse complement strand
GGTCGCAATGCAGCGGGGTTTTACTGTCGTTACGTGCCATTGGGGCAGAATGGGCCACTGGGTGTTGAAGAAGGCAAGAGGCAAGTCATTGATTGCTGGCTAGATGTGCAACTGTATTTCCTTGCTTCAAGTCTTACCTTGCCACCAAATGATGTTGTCACATTGATTCACACAAAGTTCCCCAGTCATCAGTTTCATTGTTTTTCTCATATCAGACCCCACTAACAATGGTCTAGTGATCAGGTGTCTATAGAGATAATAATGAGAGAGTATCAAACCTATTTTATTTTGAAAATATTTGCTTTCATGAAAATCTGTTTTCTCTAATGGTTTAGCTGCTTCTGTTATGATTTATCTGTAGTCAAAAGCATAAACTGCAGAGTGAGTCTTGCGTGAAGTGTCTGAATCAATGGTAGGTGAGTCTATACTGAATTTGACATTCATGAATTCATATACATAATCTAATATAGGTGTAAGTGGCTTCATTTTCACTGTTCATATGCTTGAGAGTCAATTTTACATGCTTAACCAAAAAGGTGTCATGGGGGAGAACAGAAGGTTCAAGAATAAAAGAGAAATGAGTATTTGAACATGGAGGGAGGGGCAATAGGGGAGGCTTCTGTGAGAAGCTGCAGGAAGTTTCCCTGTGTCCAGCAGAGTCAATCCCAGCTGGCTCCAGGATGGACCTGCTGCTGGCCAAGGCTGAGCCAATCAGGAGAGATAGTAAAACTGCTATGATAACATATTCAAGAAGGAAGGAGAAAAAGTCAAGGGGTAGATGAAGATGGGAGTCAGAGAAGAGTAAGAATCTGTGAACAACAATGCAGACATCAAAGTCAGTGGAGAAGGAGCAGAGGAATAGGAGGTGTTCCAGGCGCTGGAGCTGAGGTTTCCCTGCAGCCCGTGGTGAAGGCCATGATGGAGGAGGACGTCTCCCTGCAGCCCATGGAGGACCACAGGGGTGCGGAGATCCACCTGCAGCCCATGGAGGAGCCCACACCGGATCAGGTGGATGCCTGAAGGAGGCTGTGACCCCATGGAAGGTCCATGTTGGAGTAGGGTCCTGGCAGGGACTTGCTGACCTGTGAGGAGAGGAGCCCACACTGGAGCAAGATTTCCTGGTAGGACTTATGGCCTGTGGAGGACCCACACTGGAGCAGCGTCTCTACAGGGCTGCACCCCATGGAAAAGTGACCCATTTGGCAGCAGTGTCTGAAAAACTTTCCCTTGGGATGGACTCACACTGGAGAAGTTAATAAAAGACTGTGTCCTGTGGGAGGGAGAAACAGGAGGAAGGGGAAACAGGGGAAGGATTCGTCTCTCTGAGCAATGGTAGAAACACCAGCTGACCACAACCTCCATTCCAGTCTCCCTGTACCACTGGGGAGGAGGAGATAGAATTTGGATGGAGTGGGGTGAGGGGAAGGTGTCTTTAAGATGCATTTTACTTTTCATTCTGAAGCTCTGATCCTGTTAGTGATAAATTTAATTAGTATCTCCACTTGGAGTCTATTTCACCTGTGGTGGTGATCAGTAAGGGATCTCTCATGGTGCTTATCTCAACACAGGAACCCTTTTCTCTCCTCTGTCTGTTTGCAGAGGGTAGTAAGAGAGTGGCTTTAGTGGGTCCCTGGCATCCAGCCAGGGTCAAACCACTAGAGGGTCCTCTCCACTGAAACATTTCCTGCTGAGTACTAATCCAAAATATCCAAATACTTCAAATCTTACAAAAGCTATGACAGTTGGAGGCTGCAAACAGGATGTTAAGGTTGCTGGTGTATTAGACGTGTGAGAAATGGGCTCACAAAAATGATAATTTTTAATGTAATTTATTATAAAGCAAAGACAAAGCAGCGCTGGGTGTGTGGCTTGGGAGAATCCAAGTCAGAGGCACAATGTTCATCATACAGGTTTCACATTTTATAGCTTGAGATAATGCACAGGTATTACATATTTCAAAACTAGGAGGGACTGTTATAATTATTTCATACATAGGTATGAACTAGGAGGGATTGTTACAATTATTTCCCAGAAATCATTTACATAGGCTCACCCCTTTTCCTCTCCCCTTTGAGTATCCTCAGTTAATTGGGGAAGTTCCCGAGTTAAGTGAGGAAGGGCTGTTTTGTTGATTCTGGATGAAGGCATAGTCCATCATCATCATAAACCTTTTACCCAGCCACAGGACCAGTTTGATCTGGCCCGTTGTTTCAGCCATCTCATGTCTGGGGCTCCTGTGGATACAGTAATTTGCAGTTGGGCTTCTCTTGTTACATGGCTGAAACTCCAATTGATCCGTGATGGGCTCAGCAGGCTGATCTTGTTGTTTATCAACAAGGCAAGAGCCGGGGGCTGCCCTGGTGACTTCTCCTGGAGTTTCAAGCTCCTGTCTCCTACTTTCGGAACTTCAAAACTTATACAGTTCATAATCAATCGTTGACAAATGCTCAGATATTCTACAAAAACAACACTGTAGTTAAACATGCTTATATCCTAACTTATATGTACTAGTACTAATAAAATATCCCTGAGTATGCAATATTTACATCAGAAGTGATTGTATATGTACACTATATTCTATCTTAGGAGGGCCAAAAGCTTCCTGCATCCTCCGCATGGGTACCCGTCAGTCGCACACACGTGTGTGCCTGCCCTGTTTGCGCTGTTTGTACAACCCCCTCCCGCTCCCGAGGCCGCATACCCCTCCCGGCGCCGCCAGGTGGCGCTGTGGGTGCGCGGGCCGGGCTGGTTTGGGGCGGTGGGTCGGCGCGGGCACTGGGCAGGGGGGAAGGGGCTGCGGTTAATATCAGATAAAATCCTGAAAATCTAGCGCCTTCGGAGGGTTTTCCACTGTCGATTACACTTGCCAAGCAGGTCTGCTTTTGAGTGTCCTGAAATCCACTTTAGCATAGTGGTGAGTGTCCCCGTCACTCATGCGGGAGACCGGGGGTTCAATTCCTGCCAGGGAGGCAGTGGTGTCGTTTAAGAGCTGGACTCGATGATCTTTGTGGGTCCCTTCCATCTCAGAATATTCTGTGATTCTGTGTTGAACACTGCCGCCGTTCCCTGCGCGCTGGTGCGGGGGAACTGCTATTTACTGTCCCCTGGCACCCAGCGACAGGGCAAGGTGCAGCAGAGTCAAACAGAGTCAGTCTCAACATGAAGAAAAACTCCGTTACTGTGAGGGTGTCTGGACGCAGGAACATGGTATCAGGCTGTGGAATCTCCTTCTCTCGAGATATTCAAAAGCTGCCCGAGTGTGATCCGGTACTGCCTGCTCACGGTGAACCTGCTTCAGCAAGGGGGTTGAATGACATGGTCTTCAAAGATCCCATTCAACCCCATCCTACCATTCTGTAAAAATAATAGGCAAAGCTTTTCTGGTTCAGATTCCACTTTTTCGAAATCTAGCCTTAATCTCTCAAGACTCATAGCTCAGCTGTGAAATAGCATTAGCAATACATCCCTTCTATACTGAACAAGAACTTGTGGAGTGATATTTGGGTATTTTAATACTAAAACTATTTAAATCTCTTCATAAACACCATAAAGAAAGTAAATGCTAGCCAAAGTTGACTTCAGTACAGCAAAAACTCTGCAGCATCATTGTGTATAATCACCCTCACCAAATTGTGGTTTCTTCATAATGAAAACAAGTATAATTCAGAGACTGAGACATTTCAATCTTTAAACATATTTGAAGTATTATTATCAAAGGTATGAGGAACAGTTTATGTTCCTACACTTTTTCTTTACTTTGATTTTTACTTTGGGGTTTGGTTTTTTTAGTTTCTTGTTGTTTCATCCAAATAGGACTGATGTCCTTAGGTAACTTTGTTTTCACTTTTGAACTCTGTGCAATATATAAGTCAAAACAATTTTATTTTGAAAATACATACTTTTCTGATTTGAGATTGAAAGATGAACATGTAATTTATATAGAGCATATTCCAGATTAACAGTTCCTAAGGCTTGCTGTCTTTCAGTATTGCTGGAGATGTAACTGAAGCTCGATGTTACAAGTTCACCCAGTTTCTGTTCTGTAATGGTTAGTGTTTGGTTTTATCTCAAATTTTATCTCCTTGTTTATTGGTGCTGAAGTGAACCAGCATATTGTAAGGACTGCAATCGATCAGCACCTAATATATGCTCTACTTGCTAAAGAAAACTTGCTAGTTTTCCATCTTTAAAAGAAACTCTTTATGCTGAAAGACCTGTATATACTGTTCTTTTGCACATGGGGAACATATGGAGATTCAAATTAAGTGAAGAATATGAACACTTGTTGGCTGTTTTTTTCCCACACAGCTCTAGTATGTGTCCAATTCAGATGCTGTGAAGGACTGATTCTACACCTAACACTACCTGCTACATCAGTGCCTGATTTCAGCATGAGTGTCATACTTGGCATGGAGTTTTGGATTACTAAGATTTAACTGATGTTTTAGAGGAAAGATTGTGGAGGGGAAGAAGGGAGAGAATAAGACAAAATGAATATAAATCATGCAGATACTTGTGTACAGTTGCATATGTGTATATTTTATGGTTTTTTATTCTTTCTCTATAAAGAGAAGGTTGGCAAAAATACTGAGAGTTTAAAGAGAATAAATAAAATCTTATATCAAGGTGGTTATTTCATATGTATTTTCTAGGGTAGTTGTGGAAGAATAAGGTAAAAATGCTGATATCTTCTCTTTAGAGTTAATGACTCAGGAGAAGGAGTAGTTCAAATCTCAGACTTTCTCTGAGTGTGAGCATTAAAATCATACATTTTAAACGAAGCAAAATGGGATTGCAAACAGCCCTAAATATTTAAGGCTGTATAATTAAATGACTTCAACTGCTGCTTTGCAAATATACCCTACTCTTTTATGGATGTAAAAGACTAGAGCCACTTGAGTTTGTTTCCTCTACCATGCTGAAAATTTGTGACTGAAAAATAGTGTAACCTGCTGATTCCATGCTTTAAACTCAAATTTCCCCAAAGTTCATAGAGAAACAATTTGGCTCCAGGATTTGTTAATGAACTGAACCTTGACTTCATACTTGAACTGAGAGTGGCTTTTATTCTATGGTCTGACTAGCTACCTGTATGCACAACAGCTGTATTCCAAGGCTGAGTATTATGAGCTAATGGGCAATCGCTTTAGATTAGAAACCTCTAGCCCTCCCTTTAGTCTGACCCGCTGACCAAAAAGCTATTATCTTCATAAGCTAGTCAAGCTATTGAACAGACAGCCATTTCTTTCTAATGATATCCATGGTCTAGTCATATAGACCACAAATCCCCAAAATTAACTCCTGTAATTCTTAGCTTAGCTAATGCATGGGTTCCTAGATTGTCTTGACGTTCAAAGATCCTGCATTCCTTTGGTCCTCAGGGGTCATTTGACTATAGGAGACCTAATGTGAAAATGTCAGTTATGTTGAGCTGTAAAATTAGAAATCCTAATTAGGTTAAGATGAATACATTTGAAAAAGGCTTGTGATCCTTGAGCAATCTCATGTAAATATAATTATTATAAAACCTCTCATGCATTAAAAATCTCTTTATACATTTGGAAAGGTGAGTGTTACTGTCAAACAATCTTCTTCCTTCATGCTAATGTGTTTATTTGCAATTTTGACTAAGGAATAAATTAATAAGAGACATCTGACTTTGTAAAACAGAATAGTGTTTGACTTACAAGTAACAGTCTAGTTTCTATTAGGACTGAAAAGAATCTTAGTTTAAGATGAAATTAGAGACAGTTTTTCCAGGACAGAAAGCATCAGGTTAGAAAGCACTGTGATGATTAGCATTGTGCCAATGAAATCATGTGCCTTAGAGGTTTAGTAATTGGCTTAATCATACAAGAACTTAATTATTTTGGTCTTCTGAAGTGAACTTTGAACTCTGTGAATTCTTAGGCCATGTGAATAGTCTTCTAGAAATGCCTGGAATCACTTGGACCTAAAACCAAAGTGTTGTGAATGCTTTGCTGGGTCAGATTTTATGAAAAGAAGCCCATTATGTATAAGGAAAATCTTCATTAGGTCAGAAGCAAGTACAGAGTACAGTGCTTTCTAATTTTTTTTTTTCTCCTGGTCAGGGGATCCATGGTGTCCAATAACTGACAACCTTCTAATTCTGAGATAGCGCTATCCTTCTTTAATTCTTCCAGGTATCTTCTTTTAATCTTTTGGGACTTGATGGACTTTTTATCTCATCTGTTCTCTGGTGCCAAATTACAGCAAACCTTTTTTTTCCTGATTCAGCAGCTAGGATTTGAACAATGTTTAAGCCTTGTTTTTCACTTTGTGTCTTTAGTTTTCCATGTCTTACAGAAAGCAGAGATATTATGAAATAGTCTGAGTTGCACAAAATATCCAGTTTTATAGAGGAACATTGTGTCCAAAACTGATTTTTAATATATGCAGTATTGTATTATCCCAGAGAATCACAGTCTTCACAAAAAATGCATGTATTTCCACTGGGATTCATTGTGGGGAAACCCCCATTTCTTTTCCATTAGTTTCCTAAAATCCAGGAAGATAACACCCAATGATTCTATTTTTTGAACTGTAAGTACTTCAACAGGTGCAGCTTAGTATGAATAAACAAAAGTATAGATGTGAACTACAGTGAATGTACATCAAATTACCTGCCTGATACATGATATCACCATGCCACAATCCTAGGAGCTGTATGAAGTCTGTAATCAAGTTACATTTAGAAAAGTAGCTATATGATTCTCTTGCACTTACACCCACCTTCTGAAAAGATAAATCTCAGATTTACAGAAGTGTTTTATGTGTATTCTGGTTAAAATTTTATGATATGCTATCTCAGCAAACAAGAAATTGAATTTCAAAGGGTAGAGTAAAGGGACAAAGCAGATATAAGAAAAAGGACTAATTCTATCTGCCTTGTCTCTTAAGAAGTTTACTGAATTCTCTTTTTCTCTGTGTGCTTTAAAGTAGAGTTGCAGAAATGAGTAAAAAATTGACTAATCTTACAATAAAATCCTGTGGTGACATCTTCTTCACGTGAGTTGTGAAGTGTACAGAAGAAGCAGGGAGTTTTATGCTAAATTTTGATATTTTTAAGTACATATTTGCTAAATAACCCCAGGCCTGTAGATGCTAAGGTGGAACTTTCAGAAATTTTAGTTCTGCTAAAGGAATTTAGCTTATGCAGCTAAGCAGGAGCAATAGAAATCCTGCCCACTGACTTGCCTGAGCAGTCACAGTGCTATCACTGTGAGTGCTGAATCTCTAAGCTAGCGCTTGCACTAATGTGGACTAGAAGGAAGTACTTGTCTGGATAAGTACAAACAGCAAGTATCTATAAAAATGGCATGGTCTTTGTGGACAGTTTGAATAGTAAAAGAGCTACATTTGGAGACTAAATTGTTTATTGTGAATTGCTCTCCCAGCTTCTCTAGTAAGTGATCTCATATATCAGCATTAAGTGCTTTCTCAGATAAAACAAACAAGGCTGGATCTGTGCCACTACTTCTCGTCCATTCACATCCTATTATGTTTACCTCCAGCATGCATCTTTCTCTCCTCAGAAAATATACAAATGGGTGATGCTTGACATTCTTTCCCTTTCTTTCTCTTAGTTTGACTCAAGCTATCCACACACCGCAGAGAACATACTTTTTATTTTTTTTAGTATAAATGAAAAATGTCAATTACAGCCTTTCTTGGAAGAGTTGCACCAAGAAAATTACTTTTTCTACCCTCTTTTTTTTTTTTTTCTCTTTAATAATCCCAGTCATGGCAAGAGTTTATTTTGTTCTTGCTTTTTATCTGAAAAGGCAATTTCACAGACTAATCCCAAGACTGTGGTTAGGAATGTTTAAAGTAGCCTCTAATTTCTGAAAATATACATGTGACATTGCTGAGGTCTCCTGAAGCAATCATTCTGCACTGCCATTGTCAAACCATGGGGTTATCATGGTTTTGCGCAGATGAACAGTTGGTAAGTCAGAAGGCAAGGGCTGTTCACAAGTTGTCATTATACCATAGGTCTAATATCCAACCAAAGACTGTGCTCACGGGCTGCAGAAGAGTAAGGGTTTATGTAGATTGCAATGATTAGAGGGACGCTTACACTCTTCAATTTGAACAAGTAATTACAAACATGTAAAACCTCCATCAATTCATGTAATCTGCTCAGTCTAGACATCTGAGTGGTTTGAGCAGATAGGGCTCATATTAGGTTGAAATAAGTCAGTGTGGCCATTGTGTGTAATAGTCTTGTCTATGTATTGGCTTGAATGGAAAACACAGAGCAGGCTTTACGGTGTATAGTTGGAGAAGTATGTGCTTGGAAGTTCTTTGCTGAGGGGCCAATGGAAAATGTTTCTAAGGAGCAAATAGCAATTGAAGACAATAAAAATAGTTCCTTTAATTTAAATCTTTTCATATGCTTATTATGATGTGTTACAAACTGGTAACACAGCAGTGAAAGCCTCAGAAGTTAAGTGGTTTACTTCTCAGAGGAGGATACCGGAAATTCATTAGGATTACTGTAGACTACAATTTGTCTGGAGAATTAAACACTTTTTCCTTAATCTGTTCTGAATTTTTGATCTGTGAAGTACTGAATCCCAAATGGATCATGAAGTGTATTAGACTAGGGAACAGCCTCCTAAATAAGAGAGGAGAAGCTTTGTCCATTGAGGTATTTACAACTGTGTAGTGAAAACTTATTATTGTTCTTAAAAGATGGATAATTCTGTTATTCATACACAAGGAACCTGGCTGAAGGGATTCACAGAAAGGGGTGGAGAGGAAATAATACAGATTTTCTTTGATTGAAAAGAATACTGTTTATTTTGCCAATTAAAACAACCTCCCCATTCCTCTTTTTGAGGGACATCCTTGCTTACTGAAGACTGGACTTTGTTAAGGCACTCCAATTTAATTTTTAATCAGGGTGTTTTACTACACTGAGAAGGGAATCAATAAAGATACCTCTTGTGGGAGTTGTCTGCATGGTTATCAGAAACACTACCAGGGAGGAGCCTGGCATGTTCATATCACCAGCCAGGGAACAGGAATGCTCTATCACTGGTTGGGCAGAAGAAAATGCTCTGTGTGAAATACCAGTTTCCAAGTTTAAGACACTTTAAGGGTGATTCTTCTGGGTTCCCTGGGGTCTTATTCTGTAAAGTGTATTCATGAGGGATCAAAAAGCATGTTAATCTTTCTCTTCTAATTTGTGTGTGTGTAAAAATTTTAGGGCGATACAGATATTGAGGTAAATATCAATAGCTAAACCAGGCCATGATACTTGGGGAAAGGGTCCAGTTTTTATAACAAGAACTAAACAAAACTCCAGAAATAAAGTCAATGTTTTGTGTTCTTCTGCTTTTTTACTCACTGACTAATCAGCTTTGATGCTTTGACTTTACAGTTTTGTCACATAATTTTCTATAGGGCATATTGTGAAACGTTTTCTTCTCCCAGTCATCCAGTCATTACTCCACTTTTTGGTATGTCATCTACAAAGGAATAATTTCTATCAGGATAATTTTGTCTGCCATCTTGGTGGATATGCCTAAATGCTGGAAGCCCTATGGTAAAGGGATTGCCACATGTACAAACCTGGAGTGGGAACTGTCCAGAAAATAATTCAGGTAGAGTTTGTAAACCGCCCACTGGATTAAATGGTGTTCAACATTCGAATAACTTGGTAAATCCTCCCAAATCCAAGATGCAAGATTAATTTACAGTGGATTCCCAGATAGCTACTTCTTTCTTGTATTTTTTGTAAGCTATGTGGGTCTTCCTCTTTATCTGCTGGCATGCCAAGCCTGCACAAATGTATTACCGGGTACTACAGTTATACCCCGTCCTTCACGAGGAAAGGGACAGGCCAAGTCCATTGCAAAACACTAAACTCGCAAAGAAGTGCAGGTCGTTAATATGCATGCAGGCCACGCCCATTGCTCCACTCCCCGGAACTCCGAAGCGCTGCGGACAATTCTTTGCTCCTTCCCTTTGCTGCTGTCTTGGCACAGGCGAGCAAAGGGAGCCATTTCTGAGCGGCTACTGTGACTGTTTGTGCTCGCAACCCAAACCCCGCGCCACTCTGCCCCTCAGCCCCCCGGCCTGGCCTGGCCCTGGTGCTCACGCCGATCCCGGGGGGCCCGCGCCAGCCCGCGCGTGCTTGCCCCGCCTCCGTGGCGGGGAAGGGGTGTCCCTGAACTCTGGTCGNCCATTGCAAGCCCCCTCCACGGTACCACCCTCGGCAGAGCAGTCAACAGCGCATGCGTCAGCCAGCTGAGCTCGCGGACCACTGAATCATAATTGTGAAAAAATTGCTTCGCAAATGGGCGAGGTTGTAATGGAGAGATCGCGATACAGAGGGAATTCACTATATATTCATCCTTGGGTGCTTGGAGCAATGCCACATGGGGAAGAGTCTTAGCTTTGAAGATTGATTCCTGTCTCTGACTCCTTGGTCCAGAAAACCAGAGCAGTATAACTGCTTTAGGAAGATTCACCTCTTCTCATGTCACCCTAGTAGTTGATTTGTAGTCAATCCACCTGCTATGTGCAGACTTTGTTTGAGAGAGTAGTAAAATCTTACGTATTTCCTAGTTGCTGGATGTGAAAAGCTGAACAATTTCTCTAAAGGTACTTAGTGGGATTTCAGTGAAGGTGAATAACTCTCTATCAACCAGATACTGTGAATTGTCTGATAAGAAGCAGTTAACCAGTCCCCCAAAAGATTTTTATGGCAGAATATATTAAAGGCATCTGTTAAATGGGACACTGCCAGCCCCCAAGCCATATGCTTCGTGTCCCTGGCGTATGCACAACTAAGAACAACAGCTCCGAACATATTGGGAGAGGTATGGATGCTTTTCTACCATTTCCTCCCACTCCTCAGAGAAACAGAATGGAACAAACTTCTGCTGCATAAAAAGCTGTATTAGAAATTCACTAACTTTTGGGCAAGGTTTTAATCAAGAGGAGGAGTCAGAATACCTGCATGTCTGTCCAGCTCTGCTGGCCATTGATGTGTCTTTTGCAAACTATAGCTCAGAATCTACCTTTGATCTCTGTTTGTGTTGGGAAAGATTAGGCTTGCAGAGTTTTCTGCCTCTTTTCTCCCTATATGTCACTTCAAGAAATGGAGAAGCGTGTCAGGGATGTTGATGTCTAAGATGAAGTACTTTTTGATTCTCTTAAAAGTGAGTCCTTTCAGCTGTGTTTCTCACATGCAACAGTTCTATTTTTACATTGTAAAACAATTAATAATCTTGTAGGTTTATGTATTTTCCCGTATCTTGTAAAAATAATAAAAAGTCATTACCAACATTCAAAGTAAAGTGACAAATATTGAAGTAGCCATTCTCTAACTTTGTCTGCGGTTTCATTTGATTCTTTTTCAATGAAGTATGTTTTCTTCCATGCACATTGTTGCTTAGACAATCTTACTATACTGATCTGTTCCCAGGTCTTTCAGGGTAAAGCTGATATGAGGACATTTTTGTCTGACTTAATTTATACTTGATTTGTACTTTATCTCTATGTTAGAGCGAAGTATGGGTTGGAAAGTGAATTCCAAAAAATATTAATATTAAAAGTAGTAAGATGGCATTTAAAAATATGTTATGTACAATACTTTTCCAGTTCATTGATGTAAATTCTATTATCTGTTGCTAAATTGAAAGTAAAATTGTAAATAGTGATGCAGAACAGATAGGGATATTCGGGAGCTATTTCCACTCTGTTTTTTAACCCTTCTGTTATGGATAGTATACACTTACACATTATAGTCAAGGTGGAATATTAAAGTGTGTTGGAAATTGGAGAAGCTCTGTAACAGTGTGGGAGTGTCATCATAATATAAATATTTAAAAGGATTACAAGGGTCTATCCAACACTCAGGAGAACAGCTACTTTTGCATAAGTCTTGGCAACAGAGCAGAACAGTTTGGACGCCACCAACAAAAGGTTAGAGACGAAATGCATATTATTGTCAGTCAAGATGGTTTTATGGAAATGTGTTCTGTCAAACAAAACTGTCATCGCTTGACAAGATCACAGATCTGGCTGATAAAGAGAGCATACTGAATATAGTGTATTTGAAAGTCTCAAAGGCATTTGTCTGATCACATTAACATCTTGATGGGGGGAACCAATGAAACTTGGCTCTAAGAAGTTATATATTAGATGGATTAAAATCTTGCTTCTTGACAGATCTAAAAGTTGCTGTTTGGAAGAAAGCAGGCTGTCTGTTTCTTGACAAGGTACCTCAGGAATCTGTTTACTTTATATTATTCAGCATTTTAGCAGTGTTCTGTCATGTTATTGAAATTATTTACTAACCAATAATATTGTGATTATAATATTGCATTATTACAGGGTAATCTGAATTATCAAAGTCATCATAGTTGAACATATTCTACAGATAAATATGACATAGTATGTGTAGAGGTAGAGAATACTGGCTATACCTATTCCAAGAAACTCCTGAAAAGGAATAACTTAGAGCAGCAAATATGAAAGTGAGTATCTATCTGGATACAGGCTTTTACAAAAATGATATGCAAGAAGTTTCTGCTATGAAACTTCTAAAAATGGGAATAGCAGGTAAACATACCTATGCAGTTTTGTCTCTGCATGCAATATTGATAAAAATGCTACATTCCTGTGTCCAGCCCTGGGCTTTCTACTCCAAACCCAACATGGCAACATTGAAGGAACTTCTGAGAAGGGCATCCATCTCCAGCTGGAGATGGATTTGAATACATTGATATCGTCTACTTCTTTCTCTGGAGTCAAAAAGTTGGTTTAATATATGCATATAACTCTGGATTAGAGCATGGTGCCCTAGTAAGAGAAATTTTCAGTCTTCTTTGCAATAACACACGGAATAGACAAGTTTACTGTAAAAAAGATGCAGTATTTAAATGAAGATAGTTTGAGGCAGTTCACTAGGGAATGTGGTGGACTTGCCCTCACTCCTGAGGTTTTAAAATTTTAAGGGTATCTTACTAAAAAGCATAGTTAAATATAATTTCTAGAAAACTGTGTTAAAATGAAAAAAATCATGCTAGATGAAGCCTGCAGGCACTAAATTCTGTGAAGACCTTGAGAAACATGCCGGTTTGGCTGAGTCTGTGGTCAAGACTTTGTCTAATGGCGATATCCTAAATATCTCAAAGGAAGAGTGTGAGGCAAAATGTAAAGCCATGATTTGGAGTGAGAAAAATGAAACTGAAGTAATAAGGAGAGAGGTATTAGTGGGATAAGAGGAAAAAATTCCCAAATTGTTCAAAATGTCTGGAGAAAAGACTATGAAGAAAAATGTTATAGAATGAACCATTCCAAACAGATACCCTAGTCTCAGTATGTATATATTTCATGCCCATTAGTTATACCTTACTTGTTAGTTGCACCTAGCACTTTTCATTATGGGGAAGAATAAATTCTTCATTTGGGAGCAAGACCTTGCTTTGATTACCCCATATGATCATTTCAATAACTTCCCTTTTAGTTTGGTTCACATAGGCTGATAGGAATTCTTTTAATTTTTGCAGCAGATCATAAAAATTCAGGACTCACTGGTTTAACCCTCTCCATTCCTGCGGTACAGAATATATCTTTTGGAGATTTATGAATTTCTGAATGCTTTTTTTACAGTAGGACTCTGTATCTGACAGCTAGCTTGATGCAATTTCCACAGTAGTCACAGCAAGAGCTGTATTTAGTCTCAATTATTCTACTTCTTCTCAGTTCTACTACTTAAATGAGAAGGATGTCAGGTGTTAAAGATGGTGGAAAAATTTTGCAACTGAAGGATACCACACACAGATTTTTTTTTTGAGATTCTCTGTAAGGTCTTACGGCCACAACTTCAAAAAACCAGAAAAACTATTTGTGTCTTGGGATCTCTACTGGCTAATTAAAACTATGCTTCTCCTGCAGAGCAAATCACACCAGTGGCTACAAGAAAGCTTGAGATGCAAGTGTGCTTACTGGCATATTCACACTTTTGCGTGCATGGACACATTTTTAAGTGATGTAGAAATTGATGTTCTATATCAGTGGGAGTGAAGGGTGCAACCAGACAATCCTTGAAGAAAGATTTGTCAGTTTGTATATTTCATTTACCCTTGAGTAGTTCCTTCCACTTTTTTTTCCGCTAACAAGTCTTTATAAGAGTGAAATTGAAAGACAAGCTGAAAATCACATTCATATGCATGAAAGACTTTTGAAGCACAGAATTTTTCTTTGGAGTTAAACCATGAAGACTGTAATAGAAAACGAAGAAAGTATTTTTCATCTACTGAACCCCCCTTGCTGTGCTAAGGTTCTTTATGCATTTGTAACCAGCAGCATGCCAATGCCAGCTGTTCTGGAGGGAACTGGAGTGTGCCAGACTCTCCTTCTAATTTGAACATGTGGAACATCTTCATGTTTCAGCAGAGGCACGTCTGATAGGCAAAACAGTGTGTCTCAGGGAAAAGACTAAGGGAAGAGGCATCTGGTATGCTTCAATTATTCACCTAAAATATCCTCTGATAGGTGGAAGGCAATGCCATAACTAGCCTTTGGGAAAAGCAGCTGCTGCTGAAAGCATCTATACAAGATCTTCTGTGACCCTTTGCCTGAGAATTGTCCAGGTGTATGGCTTTACTGGCATATTAGAGGCTGTTACCACAATTTCCTGTTTCACTTACTTTTTCTTTTGGTTTGCATTTCCCCACAAGATCACAGAGTCTTAGAACTAAGTTGGTTTGAAGGTGTCTGAAAGCATATTCTTACCCAACATCTCACTGAGAGTGGGATTGTTGGTACTGGTCAACTTTTATCTACATGCAGCTTGGAGATTCCACCATCTTTTTGGACTGTGTCTCCCCTCCCTGTGAAGAAACTTTTCCTCATGTTCACTGTGATCTTCCCAAGCCGCTAAAAGCTGTGGCCTTTTTCCTTGCTAAATTTTTAAAGTTAATAAAACGTGCTCTTGCTGTCTTTTCTGAGCAAAATTTCTTTCCAGTGCACTCTCAGAGCTTCACCTTCTAAGATGACTATGAGTATTATTGGGCAGTTTAAGTCTCTGTGATCCATTCCTTGTGCTGTCAAGTCTTCTGAGAATGCAACAATAGACAACTTTCCATTGCTTAACGATTCTATAATATCTACGGGCATCAATTTGACAGGAGATTACTGTTAAAAGAAATCACTGTAATACTCTTTCCATAATCAGAGCCATTGCACCTTCACTGTTAATTTAGCTCACTTTGCATTAGATGTTCACTGAACTGGTTAAGATTACTTCAGACATTTAATCACTGTATTGTTATTAAATAGTTTCATAGTAATGTGTTCAGATGATTTGTAAACTTCATGTAACCAGAGGCCAGTTGAGCCATCAAAGCAAGTTAAAAGGAAAAGACAATTTTTTCTTGCTGGCTTTAACTATTTTATTTAAAGTAAATGAAATGTTTTATTCATGGTGGGGTGGTGCTAGATTATCAGCTCTGGGACTGACGCCCTTTATTCAGCCACAATACAAAATGAGCTAAATTATGCTTCTATTTGTAGTGGGGGCTGTTTAACCCTAAAATCTAATTATATCCAAGATGACTGGAGTTGTAACGAGGTAGCTTATGTAGTATATCCAAGCTAATGATATGGTGAGAACATAAGGCTAATGTTAAAAGAAAAAGAGGATTAAATTTATTTTTAAATTTTATTTATTTTCATTTGCAATTTTTAATTTACTTCAGGATACTTTCTGAGCGTAATGCTTGATCTCGTCTTGAGAAATACCACACACTTGGTGGCTTTCAGTGACGAGAGTGAATGATGAGTGATAGAAAAGCTGAGCAGAAGGAGTTAGAAGTGTTTGTATGTGACACATCACAGCAGGTTCTTGTGTTAGTTTGATATAGGACTGACAGTATACCATCTTGCTTTGTACAATTGAAGCCTTGACCTCTTGTGCATGTTGATAAAAAGGGAAGAATGTGAAATGCTCAGTCTCCTTCACTATTGCTAAGTAATAAGCAGATTTGCTATAGGACAGATATTTATCTTTGGATTGCACATTCTTGTCAAATCAAACTGATTTCCTTCAGAAATCTGTTGTGTTGCTGCAGTTTTTTTCATCATACTGCATCTTTGTCTTTGTCATAATTCTGTGATAAGACAAATCCGACTACATTATCAGTCAGGTGTATCAACTGCATGTCAGTCCATGCTTGCAAAGATGCAATGCAGTAAATTCATTTCCAGGACAAGTAGTGTCTGTGCATTTTTCAAACGTTCTTAAGAGCTTACTCCCCTCCAGTGTTTGAGCTTTTCCCTTTCAATCACTGATGAACTGTCTCCCCAGCTTGTTTCAGCGTGGTGCTGGTGGGGGGAAGGGAATGGAGTGCTGTCTTCTTTTTCCTTTTGATTTGCCAAAATCTTGAGCATTTCAGTTTGTTAAATATTTACTGGCTCTTTTCCAGGGAGTGGTTTGTAACCCAGGTGTTTTCTCCAAATGTGTTGTGAAACTTCCCTTGTGATTTCAAATTAATATTGCTTTTTTTTTTTAGTCATACTCAAATGTAATTTTGTACTGTCATTTGCAGTTGTGCTCAGAGATGGCTGGATTTCAATATTAAGTGAACCGCACACTGGTGCTTATATAAATTATAAAACATGCTGAGATCTTAAGGGAAAGAGAACCATTAAAATAGGGACTATTGCTGCTATTACTGTTGTTACCAGGAGCAATTATTCCCATATCTGGAAATTCTATACAACATTTTTCCTATAGGAGCTCTCCTTGTCTTGAATCTTTTCTAGTGGTCTTTAAACTTTAATCTGCAGCCTTAGAAAACCTTTTAGGTACAGGCTGAGATGTATTTTGTTACCAAAGAAAGCTCTCCTGCTGATGGAGCTCTGTGTTTAATTCTTGGCAGAGCTGGGGAAACACTTGGCTTTATTTGCCTGCTGTTGATCTTTTTCATGTAGACTTATGTGAGATCTTGATAGTTCTGAATTGCAGCTCAAAGGGAGGTGGAACTCACTGTATTTCAAGAATACTGCAAAGAAATGATTCTATTTGGTTTAAAAACTTACAAACGTTACACAGAATATTCTGAGTTGGGAGGGACCCACAAGGATCATCAAGTCCAACTCTTAAGTGAATGGCCTTTATAGAGCTCAAACCCACAACCTTGGCATCATTAGCACCATGCTCGAAGCAACTGAACCAATCTCTTGGTCTGATAAGCTTTTTTGGATGTGTATAAATGATGCAGCTCCTTTTAGCAGTAGGACTAAAATAGTGGTAATGTAGTCAGGCATTCAGTGAGGCTAGTGAGATACATATCTACACTGTTGAAAATGCATCTTGGAAGAAATGAAGGAAATATTTAACCAACAACTGTAGCACTGACTTATCTTTGGTGTTTTATTCGACTTGTTTGTTGTAGTTGTTAGTTACTTATTGAGTATACCCTTATTGTGATACTGCCTGTCTGTTTCTAATAGGAAGTGAATGTGACAGCAAACTAGTTTCATTATGGTTCTTTGACAGTTTGAAACTAGCAAAGCTCCAATGATAGAAGTGGATTTATGTTAACTTACAGATATAAGAGTTTCCTCACTATTTTTGTTCAGTGTGTTGTCCCGTGCCCCAGGCATTATAGTCTTGCGAATTATTATTTAAATTAATTCAGTCTATGTCAAGGGCTGGACAATGTAATGTGGACATTTATGTTAGACTAGATTTCCCAGGTTTTTTAGTGGTAGCAATGGATTCTTCAGAAGGCAGCTAAGGACAATGTAATTTAGGCTGTAGCTATAAATTGTTTTTTTAATGCCTGTATTGCTGTCTTTGGATGGTATGATGTGATTAACTTTCTAGTTTAGGCACCCAAAATCAGATGATATGAAATCTGCTTGCTTTTGGCATCTCCCACCTTACTCTGCAGTACCTGTATACATGTTGAATGTTAACAATCCCATGTGCTGCTGCCCAGAGACGATTTGCCATTACGACAGAAACGTGCTCTTATCAAGCAGGGATGACTCAAGAGTGTCCCTGGAAGACGTCAAAATATTGTATGACAACATCAGTTGTGGTCTGCTGGCACAGTCACTAAATGGGTTCTTGGGACATATATCAGATGCTCTTTTACAACAGTCTCATGATAGGAGAATAGAGCTGTGCAGGTACTGGCCAATAGCAATGTCTTTTGACACTAACTGATTAAGCTTTTTATACTGTGATGCTTGCTCATAATGTTCCACTGTGTTGAATCCATATTAATTCATCTTGTATGCCTTGTGCAATAAGGCGGTTATCCCAAATAAAATCTGTGTAACAAGGAGTAAGAGTGACATACAGTAGCTGTTATTTATATCTTCTTTTCATTTGAAGCAACTTAATTTCTGTGGAGAAGCATTTAATAGACTACTAAAATAGCTCTGACTTTTATGAGATGACAACACAAGAATAAAGTCCAACTACAGGAAGCTCCCATGAAATTAATTTTGTTCCACTTTAAAAGCACTGCTGGTGCCCATGTGGGTGGAGGAGGAACTTGGTATGTATAAATATGACAGGTTTGTGATAGGGGAGGGTTTACAGTGGGGAGTCCAAAAGATGCATGCTGTATGAAGTGGTGGGAAGAGAAGTGCTTTTAGCTCCTGTATGCATTAATAAAGATAGTAACTATCTGGTAGGTGGAGAACTGGAAGAAACTTTACTCAGTGACTCTTTATCTTTAGTACCTTCTTTTTATAAAAAATCTTTAAGTCGAAATATTTGAAATTAAATGAATAGCATAAAATAGCCGGAAATTGTTTCAGCTTGGATGTAAGCGCCCAGTTAATTTCACAGTGAAATTATGGATGGTTTGTCAGTGCTTTTTATCACTAGCATATGTTCTTGTATTAAAAGTGGGGATCAGAAGACTTTACTTTGCTATTACCTTTGGTCCCCAGCTGAAGGATTTCAGAGTATGAAGTCTGTTCAGAGAGCTAATCTGGATTGCTGTGGTCNGAAGAGGAGGCTCAGAGGGGACCTCATTGCGGTTTACAACTACCTGCGGGGAGGTTGCAGTCAGATGGGTGTAGACCTCTTCTTCCAGGCTGACGACACCAGAACGAGAGGGCACAGCCTCAAGCTACGCCAGGGGAGGTTTAATCTTAACGTTAGGAAGCGGTTCTTCACAGAGAGAGTAATTGCATATTGGAATGGGCTGCCCAGGGAGGTGGTGGAGTCGCCATCCCTGGAAGTGTTCAAGAGAAGACTGGACGAGGAGCTTAGTGCCATGGTCTAACTAGGGGGTGTAGGGCTGGAAGGCCCTGGGCCACTTCCGGCTCGGAGTGGCCTGCTAGACTGTGAAGCATCTAGGTTGGTATTACGCTCTGGGTTGTGCCCTCGGTCTCTGTATGGGTATTAGATGGTGAGTTGGACTAGATGATCCTTGTGGGTCCCTTCCAACTCATAATTTTCTGTGATTCTGTGATTCTGTAAGTGCCCAGTTAATTTCACAGTGAAATTATGGATGGTTTGTCAGTGCTTTTTATCACTAGCATATGTTCTTGTATTAAAAGTGGGGATCAGAAGACTTTACTTTGCTATTACCTTTGGTCCCCAGCTGAAGGATTTCAGAGTATGAAGTCTGTTCAGAGAGCTAATCTGGATTGCTGTGGTCAAGGAATCACAGATACCAGAGTCTGCAAGCAGCTTAGGGACAGGGGACACTTCAAGCCAGAGAACCTGAAGGTTCAACTGTTTGTTACTTCATTCATTGTGCTGCAGAGACAGAAGCACAAGAGAAGCACAGAGACAAGTCTGTACCTTGTACTGGTACAGACTGGGGGCTGACCTGCTGGAAAGCTGGGGGGGCTGAGGGGCTGTGTTCTGCCCCCATGTTATCAGATCAGGAAATCACCACTCACTGCCCTGTGCTATGGGCAGAAGGAGCTGGACCTGGAACGGGCAGCGGCAGTGGCTCCCATGGACCTGTGCCTGGTGGAGGGAGGCCCTGGCATGGCCCCACGGCAGGCGACTGTCATAAAGTGTTGACACCATGTAACCTTTACAACAATACCATATAAGCTTTACAACACTCATAAGGGAGGGACTCTGCCTGGTCCCCAAGTGAGCCACCGTGTGCCGTGGGGTGTGCTAGTCCTGCCCTATGGTGTGGGATGGTCCCACCCCATGGGGGGACAGAGACACTCTGGGCATGTGCAGATGGGGGAAACAGTGTTAAGAATTGAGGCATTTTCATGGAAACCCCCCCAAGAAGATCTGAAGCTGCAATAGGTGGTCTGTGAAATACTGAGGGATTACTGTATATAAATGTGTCTGAAAGGAGGGTGTCAAGAGGAAGAATCTAGGCTATTCTCAGTGATGCCCAGCTATAGATAAGAGTCAATTGGCAGAAAGTGATGCATGAGGAAGAATTTGTTTACTGTGAGGGTGACTGAGCATTGCAACAGTTTACTCAGAGAGGTTATGGATTCTCCCTGACTGGAGATATTCAAGAGCCATCCAGATGCAATCCTGAACAATTTACTCTAGGATGACTTTGCTTGAGCAGGGAGGTTGAACCAGATGACCCACTGTGGTCCCTGCGAACTTTACCCATTCTGTCATCCTGTGAATTCTACTGAGTTGTAAACTCTTTGAATAAAAAGTAGTATTTCCAAGAGACTGATTTAGATTCAGATCTGGATCTGGATATTGGATAGCTTCCTAAACACAAAAGTTTAAAGTTACTTGGATTTAACTTGTTAAACATAGAAGCTTGTTGAGAAATTCAGAAGCAGGCTGAGTCGGTACAAATCAGAATAGTAACGCAAGGTCTGGATTTTAGTTCACACCTGCCCTTTTTTCTCTGGCTAGTTTCTGTTTCCAAAGCTATGTGGTTCCCAAGCAGTGGACTATCACTGCTGCTTTGAGACAGTTTGTTCCTTTGTCATGGTTTCATTCCCACTGAGTAATGATGTCCTCTCTTTCCAAACTTCCTAAGTATTTACATTTAAAAGGCAAGACTCTTTCTCCTTTTTTTTTTTTTTCTGGCAATGTGATGGAATACTTAAGCATTCATCACAGTCTACACAGTGGAACTGCAGGGTGAAGTTATCCATTGTTCCATCTGCCTACCCTCCTGTCTCTGTGGGACATTTTTGCATAAGTTTTTATGGAGAAAATAAAATCACCACAAAAAATAGATTTACTGATTTTTTTGTTCCTCTTTTGGAACCAGCAGTGTCCCACAGTTGGAGACAGGACATACTTGACTTCAGTAAACTTACCGTTTCTTTCTGTCTCCCTCTGGTTTCTGAAGTAAAGCTTCATCATATTTTTGTCTTTTCTATCCCAGTGGTGCGTTAGCTTCAATTTTTTACTTCAACTGGTTTTGTGATTCTTCCTGAAGTGTCTGTTGATGTCACATTTGCTCAGTTACCTCTTTCACTGTCCTAGATGTAGGCATTTTAGCTGTTTCTAATTAAAGACACAGGGAAACAGCAAAAGACGCTAACAATCACAGCGTTGTTATCTTCTTATCACTGATCTTTCCTATACCTCCCTCTTAGTCAGGCAATTGTTACTGGCTTTTTCCTCAGCTTATGCATTGTTATCTGGTTCAGGCAGATAGACTGTATGCTGTTTCCTGAGAAGTTAATTGCAATTTTCTGAAAATCCCCCATTTTCCTTACCTACTGCAGTGTGAATTTTTGCTAGTCAACCGCCTCTCTTTTTAAATGAAAAGATGCTCTTCTGGGAGAGTCTGTGGATTTCAGTGGCCAAAGACTCACATGTTTGAAAAAAAGAGAAAAAACCTCACGGTCTCTGAAGTATCTAGGACCAAATTCATAACTGAATTATAAATTGATACAGTTTATGGAACAAATAATGATAGTAACAAATCCTGGCCATGCATATCAGTTCTCTGACTAATGTACTAGAGATTAGCCAAGTTAGGTTGGGCCCTACTATTTGAAGTGCTTGATGGTCTGTCAAAGTAAGGACGTTATTCAAATTTGTTGCATATCCTTGGTTTTCTGTAAAGTCTTCTCTGTATTATCTTAAGTTCTGAGCCAGAGCACGTTATCAGTTTGCAAAGGAGGTGCACACCTTCTGGTCTATCACCTGTTAGTTTCCTAATTGTTCAGGACAAGACCTCACAGTTACTCATTGTGTTCTTGTACTGAAAACAGGTTTATGGAGAGTGAATCAGTCCCTTCCTCTTTGAGGTCTGTGGTCTAACACTGTCCATAATCTACCTGCAGAAATAAATATGTGTGTCTGTTACCATGGAGGTAGATCTTGATCTCCTGATACCTGGATCTTAACTTACTTGTATTGCCAAGAGAGGAAGAATGCTTTGATTCAGATGGACAGCTCCATATGTTTAAACTGAATCATGCTTTTTTACAGTAACAAATTATTAATTCTGAAAGCACTGACCTCTCAAACTTTACTGTGTCTCTCTAAGACATATGTGCAAAGGATAAACCTTGGTCTTCAATATGGACTGTAAGAGACAGAGGTTCGCTATCCAGCCAGTTCATGCCTGTTGCTGAGAAGGCAGTCCTCAACTGTGTTTCTTCCAGTTTCTGGTTTCACATACTCTCTACAACCTGCTGCCAAATGTGAATGTGCTCCTTTGTGCCTGAGAGTTAATGGAAGCACACTCAGCAACATACAAAATACATTTAGACTCATAAAACATAAATAATACCATTTGATGGTGACATGCTTTTTTAATGGATGGATCAGGCATATTTCCATGCCATTATCTAAAGCCCTGCCTGACTAAAGGCAAGTGATGGAATACATTTTAACTTAAAAACCCTTCAAAGCTTCAGGAAACTTTCTAGTTGTTTTTGAAAGTGGTTGAAGTGAGAGGACCTCTTTGTCTACCCAGGAATATTCTTTCTGCTTCCTCTTCAGATCTAGCCACACATAACTGTTCGCACTGTATGTATTAGGGTGGAACACTGTGGAGAGAACTCAGTGGCACTTCCAGTTGACTCTGTGACCCTTTTAAAGAGGGACATATGTTCCTCTCTGGACCCCACTGGATCCTACAAAGGGAAGATGGAGTAAACAGAACCCTTTCAGAGGTTCTAAGTTAGAATGGACACTGCATTCCCAAAGTAATTAAAACCAGTGGCACAAAGTTTAAGAGTTGGACTCGATGATCCTTGTGGGTCCCTTCCAACTCAGAATGATTTGTGAATCTGTGTAAAGAAAGTCACTAATTTCTTCAATTGTCTAAAACAGGCCAGAGTTTACCCTTCACTTAAGTGCATTTGCCTGTACAACTAGACCAACCCAAAGAAGGGAGGAAGGGATATATCTGTGGAGTTACATGTGCCTTTTGAGCACTGTGTACTTCTGAGCAATTTTAATAATACACAGATCCCAGTCAGTGACTTGCTGAACCTAAATTTCTCTTTCCCTTAGAAAATGTTTCTGTGCATGTGGGCCTCCAGATAACTCAGATTATGATGCTAATATCTATTCATGTGGCTTAATCTGTGGTCTGGTCTCAAGCATTCAGTGCCTCTGGCATCTGTCTCACTGAAACTCAGCCCAAGTCTCCTGGTTTTGTTTCTTTATTGTTATTATGTTGAAATTTTGCAGCAGTTATCCAGTTATCTGCATGTTACTTTGGAGCTGGATCCTAAAATATGCTACTGGAATTGGGAACTCAGAATCTGATTACTCTTGTTCACTGTAGTGACTCTGCTCATACATCTTTATGATTACAGTATTTTCATCCTTCTTCCTATGTGTGTTCCCCACTTGATGGCAGTACAACACTTATGGAAAAAGCAAGTTCAGAAAAGCTTGATTTGAAGACTTGCACCTCAGCAGTGATGAAAGTGCATAATTTATGGTAACTGCATACTTAAACTACTGTGTGTCTTGTTTAAGCTGGCTATATCTGTAGGTTCTATCTACAAGGCTCCAGCTGAGAGATTTTGGTAATGTGTGTGTCCTACTTAACTTGGTCTTCCAGAAATGAACATTTTAGCTGCTTTTTTGTGTTTGTAGTAATATTACCTTTACACAACAGGCAAGAATTTTTAACAATTAAGATGATGTGCCAGTGTTCTCTACAATGTGAAAGCAGTGTATGTAAAACAGCACTCATATTTCATGAAAAGCTAGGACCTAATCTCCCACAACAAAGTCAGAGAAAATATAATAATTATAGAGCCATACCGATGACCACAGTGGTTCACTTCTGACTCTGTTTGGCAAACCTCAGTGGTGCATACCCAGTTGTAAACTAAGTGAAGTGGGATCTGAGACACCTTGAAAACAACCCTGTTCTGTTTCTGATGCTTTGATCTCTTGTGCTTAATTGATGCTGACAAATGCAGGAGAATATCAGAGTGGAGTGACCTCTTTTTCTCATTTATTTTTTCTCATTTTAGTTTGAAAGTGGTCCTATACAGGATATAAATAGTGAGGCTATTTACATACTGTGTTCTGTTCCAGAGGATCACCAGGCAATTTTCAACTTCATATGCTTGGCACTATTAAAATAAAGCTTCTGGCATAGATGTTAAGGGTGCTATGACTGTAGATATAAATGGAAATATGGACTCTTTATAAAAGTGATAGGGGGATCTTGTATGTCTCAAGAAAGAAGACAAAACCTTTATTCTAAAATTATTTTTCAGAAATTATTCTTGCTGCAAATCACGTTGCATGGTACTGCCTCCAGCTGCCTTAGACGGATGAAAGATTGTGGCAGCCCTGTGAGCATTTGATGCTGAATCTGGGAGTCTAATTATGTCAAGCCCGATGATGTGACTCCTAAATAATACTTCTGGTCTTTTAATAAGACTACCAGCACAACCACTTTTGGAGAGCATTTCCATCCAAGGCTGAAAATTAAAGTAAAAGATATGGTACTGAGCATGAGTGAAACAACCTTTATGTGACTGAGCTCCTGTGATTGTAAGGAGGAGGATTGTGTGAGAAGTGACATTAAAGTGAGGACTCTCAAGGAGTGGAAGTGTTGAAGTCTAAGAATAATCTGCACAAATGAAAGGCTGTCCTGCTTTTACTTCTTTCTTTTCATTTAATGAAATCATCCTATCCATGTTTTGTAGTACTTAGTTTGCAGCTAGTTGTATCTTTCTGCATTTTTTATTAGTTATCCTACAGCCATGGAAATGTGCAGTCAAGTTCATGAGGTGAAGTCCTAAAAACATGAAAGCCCAACTCTTTCTGGGGTGGAGTACACTAGGCTGGGCTTATACACTCCCATTGTATGTTTATTTGTAGTGATTCCGAAGTTACCAAGTTAACTGCATAGCAGCTCACATGGTGCTGTGCTCTGTGTTTGTGGCTAAAACAGTGTTGGTGACACTGGTGTTTTGGCTAGTGCTGAACACTGCTTGCAGTGTCAGGGCTTCCCCTATGAGTAGGCCAGCAGTGGCAGAGAGGGTGGGAGGGAACACAGTTGGGACAGTGAATTAACAAAAGGTATATTCCATACTATATGATGTTGTGCTCAGCAATAAAATCTCAGGAAAAAGAGAAAGAGAGAATGTTAGTGGTTATGGGATTTTTCTTCCCAAGGAAGTGGTTCTGCTGGCAGTCTGTCTGCCTGCCAATGGAAAGGTGTAAATGTGTACCTCTTTTTTGCTTTGCTTACATACACAGCTTTTGGCTTTCTTATTAAACTGTCAGTATCACTATCCAGAAGCTCTTTGCTTTCTTTTGCCTTTTTTTTTTTTTTTTAATTCCTGTCCTACAGGAGAATTGAGTGAGGCAAAGAGGGATGGGTGTTTGGCTGCTGGCTAGGGTCAGTGCACCACACTATCTCATCCTTCTCCTCAGGATTTTTGTTCAGGATTTTCCGGGAATTGCAATCATACTGCCCTTTTTGTTCACTTTATCTAGCCTTTACCATTGCTCTCAACTCTTAGATAGGCAGACCTGCCTGCAAAACAGGATCAGATGATTTGATGATTTTTTTTAAAAAAAGTTCCTTATGGACAAGATGGTATAAAAGGGAATATTCAGCTGTTTGAAGGGAGAAGTTGTGATGGCACTCACTAATGCCTTCTAAAGATTCCTAAGTATGGGGTATGTGTTCCTAAGCAGATAGGTTTTGAAAAGCACCTGGCTGAAAAGCATCAGGATCTAAAAGCTCTTTTGTGGATACACTTATTTCTGTAGCAGGCTGCACTGAAAAACTGAGACTGAGCACTAGGGGAAGAAATGGATCTGAATCCAGAATTTACAACTATTTTTATCACTTCTCTCAATGGAATTGGGATTAAAAGATGCCAGTCAAATTAGAGTCAGATACAGAAGCTTATTTATTGTTTCTGTTATGAAAACTTGATGAAATTTGCTTTACATTTTTGGGCCAAGTCAAACCCAAAGCTATTACTTGCTGTTTCAAGAGTTTAAGATAAGGATTCAGATTCTCTTAAATGAAATGAGTAGCAAGATCCAAAAATTATGAAAAATTTGAGACTTTTATTTTTCTTCTAGTTTCCAAACATCTAATGTAACTACTACAAAGTTATTTTCTGCTCTACCAGCACAAGATGTCTGTCTTTAGAAATCAACATTTGCATCCATAATTTGCCAATCTTATTAAAAAAATGGCAAAAAATAATAAGTAGGTAAAATAGGGAGGCAAAAGGACAAAAGTTGATATGGAAACATAGGGCTTAAAAATCTGTACACACTGAATAGCTGACCTTTGCTTGGTCAGCTGGATACTTGGATGTTCCAAGATTAATAGCGGCATTGGCACTGTGAGATTTCTTCAGGGGAATCTTTGCTTGTTTCTGTCCCAAAATATGTGCATCAGTGTCTGAATTTCTAGTGTTACTAATTTCACATGGTGTTTCACCTCAATAGAAAGAAGAAACTGTCAAAACCACGAATAATGAATAAATTTCTTCTTTATTATTATTTTTCTTCTCACTGTAGTGTGATTAATAATACACTTGCATGGGGTTCAAGCATCATTCTGGCTACTGAAAAATTAAACATCATGCCTTGCAATTTTCCTTTCTCCTGCTCTTCCCCTTGTTCTCTAAGAGAGACTGTTTGAAATGGCTTCAGTTCATGAGTAGCCAAGTGTCTTAGGATTACACTAATGAGACTTGATTATATCACAGAATCACTTGCTTCCCTCCTCAGTCCCGATATGGAGATCACCACTGGTCTGGGAAGGTTGTGCAAAAAGTGCTCTCAAGGCTCAAAAAAGCAAACAGCACAAAGTTTTCATGGAAGCATAGAATGTTTGGGTTGGAAGGGACCTTAAAGATCATCATGTTCCAACTCCCCTGCCATGGGTCATGGGGCCTTCCACCTAGGCCAGGTTACTCAGAACCCCATCCAGCCTGACCTAGCACCTCCATATAGTATTATGAGTATACTCTCTTTGTGGTATCCATTTCCTTTCTTTACGTATAGTCTTTTGCCTGCTCAAAATACTGACCTGAAGCAGAACACAGTAGGGGTTGTAGAAGAACTGATTTTTTCTTCAAATCTCAGGCAAGTATCTGTTAGTTGATGTGAATTTTATAGTTTCAGGATTGAGCAGTCCCAGATTGCCAAAGCAAAGCATGTTCTAAATCCAAATTGTTTTGTTCTCTCAGCATAGCAGAGTGAAGGCACTGCCTTTGCATCATAAACCAGCTGCAGTTCTTTGGAAACTGGTTCCAGGCCTAGGGCCCTCTTGATGAATGTAATCAGTCTTGAGTTTGAATAAAAAAACCTTAAGACATCAGTAAATTCTATGCAATTTAGTGTTTTGGAATATATTACACATGGCATCCATAAAGCATGGCAGATAATTACTTCCAAGGAGCTATCTGAAACAAATCTGCCAGTGCAGATTATAACAGGTATTTCCAAGTCAACTGTGAAAAGAGCTTTAGGCAAAATACATCTTGGCTGTTAGGCCTGAAACCTGGTTAATCCACAAAGCTAATCAGAACTTGGTAATTTTAAAACATAGGGATCAGGGAAAGTGGCAGCTCCTCTGGTGGAAGTTCACATGCTGTAGAAAATCAAAAAAGTTGTCCACCTCAGGCAATCCTGAATTGTTAAAACTTAGTATGAGTGGTGTAGGATGCCAGGATGATGAGAGGTTTATACAGGTGTTTTCCCTCTTGCCAGGTTAGTTTTAATTTCCATATGTAGGAGTCAACTTGTATTAAAGGGAAAAAGTAACACGTGCCAAATTCAGAGCTGACCGTGTATAATTTGCACACAGCTAGAGCAGTGTACGTGCACAGCAGTCTTACGTGAGCCATGTGCTGGGAGGCACAATGGCCAGTCTGTAGGCTATGGGTTGTGCTGATAGCTGCTGTAGTCCAGTTTTTCCTTATTTAGAGTTTGAAATCATCCAGTCCATATCAATACCCCTGACCAGTGCATTTTTGCTGGTAATTTGTCTTTAACTCTGAATTCTCCCTTTCTACCTCCTTTCAACTTAATTTTTGTCACATGTACAGTGTGGTCCAAAGGCTGGAGGATAGTGCTGGAGTCCCTTCCTAGCTCCTGTAAACTAACTGCATCTAGAGACTTTTTTTCATGGGAGGGACCTCTTTTTAACTCTCTATTGAGTACCCTGTGTAACAGAGTAGACAGAGTATCCTTTCTCCCTTTAAAAATCAGACCTCCAATTTTTCAGGTTGTATCCCAGCTTTCACTTCAAAGCTTAATTTTCCACACTACTGAAAATGCTTCAAATGAAAGGGAAATTTCCTGCTATGGAATAACTGACAACCACATCAACATGGGGAAGAACTTCTTTATGCTGAGGGTGACAGAGCACTGGAACAGGCTGTTCAGAGAGGTCATGGAGTCTCCCCATCTGGAGACATTCAAAGCCCACCTAGACAAGTTCCTGTGACCCTACCTTGGCAGGGGGTTAGACTGGATGATCTCTAGAGGTCCCTTCCAACTGTAGTGATTCTGTGATTCTGTAATTCTGTAATTTCTGCAGTGCTGTGTAATAGAGGGTCCTATATTCCCAGCCTGGCGGGAGTTTAAATGTTTCCAGTGTCTTTTAGAAAGAGCTCTCACTTCATTACCAGGTGATTGGCAAACAGTTTTGCTTGTGAATAATTTTAAAGACATAGTTTTCACAAAAATCTTTACACTAGCAAATGAACACTGTCTGAATAAACAGAAAGAACCTTCTGCATGCTTGAAAGCCACAAGGAAAAGGTCACACTTCTTTCGTTGTCACTATCCTGCAAAGTTTAAGTATAGGCAAACCTGTGGTCAGTTAGTGATGTAATGTCAATGCTCTACTATATTTTTGTGCAGTTAATAGTTAACAACATAAAACTATCCTGCATATTGTAATGTACAACCTGCCAAATAATGTTGCCAACTGTCAAAGCTGTAATGGATAACTTCCCATCTTAAACTGTGTCTAGTGTTGAAAACACATCATGGAAGTTGCACATTTTTATTAACATGCAGTTGAACAAACAGAGATTGATTAGTGCCCAGTTTTTTACTATCACTTATAAATGTTGAAAAGCGTGGTAGTGCATCATCTGAACAGAATGTTTTGCTGATACTTTTCATAGTCGTGAATGTTTATCTTCCCTACTCTAAATCTTGACATAAGTAGAGCTATGTTTGAACAGAAGCTCCCTAAAGATCTTAGTAAGTCATCTCTTTCTTGTAATAAAACAATGAAGTAATAGTTCTCTGTTGTCTGAGAGTCACAATACAGGATGCAGCTTTTAAGTACTGGCTTTTTGCTGTGTCATAATGAGCCCATCCCAAAGGACACAGTTCAGATCCTACCACAATGCAATTCTGTCACAAAACATCTGTCCAAAAGGGTCTCTGCCGAGCTCAGCTCCGGCCGCCAAGTGTTTCTGGGCTCCCAAAAACATCTGCAGCTTTTTGTAGCATGATTCTCCATCTTCACTCATGGCTTCAGTGGATACTGCATCACTGGTTCCTCTCTCTCTCTCTTCCATAGGTTTGCACCATATTCCTTTCCACAAACAGCAGTGGGATGCCTGGAATTCTTCCTACCCCCTTCTCTAGTAGGCCTGGGGGACCCTTCATGGCTTTCAACTTCTCCATACAGGCCCTGACCCGGCACACTACATCTTGCTACTAATTTTTTTTTTTCTTTTCTTCCAAATATGATTATTCACAGAGGCATCCCTATCTCTATAACCTTGAATGCCATGGCGGCGACTGAGGCCCAGGTAAGAGTTGAGCTGTTAACCCCCTCCCTGCCAGAGGAGCAAAAAACCTAAACCAGGACAGCTCTGCTGTTCCCAATTGATATATATACTTCACTCCATCATGCAGAAGTTGAGTGACTTTCAATATCAACATACTTGAATTGGTATTGGAATATTAAGAAGCCCCCAAATGTCTTGACTGTTGCTTTCCTGAGAGGCCAGTCTGAGTACTGTCCTTGAGTATGTTCTAGGTGCTGGCAGCAGTAACCTGGATAGGGAAAGAATAAAGGGAGTCTTCACTGAGGATACATTTCCTGTATGAATTAATGATGCTCCACTATTTTAACCACAAGAGGGAAAGGAGAATGTGTGTGTGCATGTAGTATGTCCTAAAACTTAAGGCAGGGAATCTTTCTGTAACTAACAGTGGCATCCATTGAGGATTCCTTTACTTTATATTTCCTTGCCTGTAAATATATCTAAGCAGAAAATTGCCTGTAAAGAAGCAGCTTATTCATTGCTCCAGCCAGAAGAGAGTACAGAAGGAAACAAGATGACACTGGGTCAAAATTGGTAGCTGTCAAACCACTGTAAAAGTCACCTTTCCTATGTTCTCCCTCTGTGCCTCTTTTAAATTGACTCTTGGGTTATCACAGTATCTGTTAACATCTGGTTATAAGCAATGCCAAGGAAGAATTAGCAAGTGTGTTGCTGAGGAAAAATGAGATGAAGAGCTCCATGTTCAGCAAAAGAAGTTGTACCATAGCCAGTTTTTGTGAGAACTACTGAGATTTGAGGGTGGACAGGAGAAGGAGGATGAAATTTTAGGAATACGAGAGCAGTTTCCACAAGGTCTAAGCATGCATTTGTGCCAGAAACACGAACAGAATGCCAAGAAGCTCAACAAATATGTGCTAGCAGCTCGTGCCAAAATTTAAAAAACTCATCATAAAGAAAATCATCCCACTTCCTGAACAACAAAAGGAGATTTTATCCTCCTTCCCCAACTACTTACAGAATGGGAGGGATGGGAACTGTTTCACAATATAAAGAACAGAGAAGCCTTTTATGCTCACATCATTTGAAAAACTTTAATTATATTTAGTAGGAAAACCTTATTTGGGTCATCCCCCAGCAGGTACCGAAGAATGGGATTGTTCCTTCTTGAGTTGCAGGACACTACTTGCCCTTGTTGAGTTTCATGACTTGTCAGCCCGCCCTGGATCAACCCACCAGCCTGTCAACCTGCCTCCTGTCCCAGCTAGTGGTGTAACCGGTCACACACACCCAGCACTGTGTTAGGGAAGCAGTGCCCACGTCTTGCCTTGCAAAATCTTATTGCTAAGCTTACCTAGTTTATGCCAGCCCGTGTGAAAAGACTAGCAAATCCCATTGCATTGATAAAAGTTTGTAGTCTGGGTGGTACTTGAACAGCAGAGAATATAAACTTTTTTTGGCTGGGAAGGGGAGTGGAGTGGGGAATTCTGGGATATGGGTATTACCAGAGGTATTTCTTAACTGCTGGAACAATAAACAAATCCATATCCTCATTATGCAGAAAAGCACCTACAAGTTAGTCTCTTGACTTTGCATTTACTTTCAAGGACTTGTTGCCTGGATTCAAATGTGCACCTGACCAGGATGACACACTGAGAGATACCTGCAGGTGTCCCTGGCACAGGAGTGCTGCCAGAGCTGCTGTCCCTGCTGCCAGTAGCTCTTCACACCAGTGCAGGGCACTGTGGCTTCTCTGGCCATCAGAGCTGCATTGCCAGTTTAAATTGCCTTGCATTTCTGCAGGAATTTTGATGAACGCTTGCTTCTTCCTTCCATTTCACCTGAGTCCTACTCTGGTCACATGAATGAGTTAATTTACTCACATCTGCCGTGGGGATGGAATGCAATTTACTGGTGCATTTTGGTTTGTGAGTATGTGTATATGCTACAAGCAGTACTACACTTATCTAGTAGGACAAGGCAATGAAATAGGGCTAAGGCAATCAAATATTGTCGCAAGAAAAATGGATGGTGGGAATATGCACTTTGTAACTTGTTTCATGATGACAATTTCACAGAGTTCTTTCTGAGATCTGAGTAGGAGTAAAGCTCTGTGGGCTGCATTTTCTGAGCTTCTTACACAGTATTGTCCACTCAGCCCTGAATAATTACTTTGGATTTAGGGATTCATTCTTGTTCTTCATGCTGGTATGTGCATCGTAGGCTTGGGAATGTCTTGGGAAGGGAAAAAGCATAGAGTTTTAGAAACCCCACAGTTTGGTCCTGCATTAAATAAACGTCTTCCTGCATCATTTGCAGTATCAGGACAATAATCTTCTTTTCATGCATGTGAAAATGATCAGGAGAGGTGAATATGAACCTATTCGTATTGTTAAGTGTCTGCAGTATGAAAAAAACCCTACATATTTGAGTAGTATGTGCTTGTTTAACTCTCACTTTAAATAATTAGAGCTTTACAAAAGCCAGTAGAGAATATTTTATTTTAACCTTCAGACTAATAATTTTTCCTTCAAGAAAATGGATATACTTTTCTGAATATAAATACTTTTCTCTTTCAATCACCTTGTAAATAAATGATTTTTAAGGAGCAGATGCATTAAATTTTGTGTGGCTTTCCTAAATTTCACAATGCTTTCCTGTTTTCCAGCTACATGTTGTCACCTTCATTACTAGGTTTTTGAAGACCTTGTAACCTTGAGACAAAGCTATTCTATCCCTAAAAAGTAGAGCTATCTTGTCTTGAAAAATATGAATGCACAGGAAACAGCCTGGAAAGTGCAGGAGCCCCTTTCCCCCAACCTCCCTCTTTTCCTCTGATGGGTCGCAAGGGCTGCAGATACTTCTGGTTACAATTCACACAGTCATTTATCATAAAACAAGGTGTAGGAATCTCTCCTGTCTTTTTGAGGAGTGTGAAACAACTGCTGATAAACACATGGGTTTTCTATGATAAAGTTCATCTACAGCAGGTTTTTCCTGTGATAATTTCCTTTATGTATTTGCATCATGTTCTTCTCTCTATCTCTTCATGTCAGTACAAGTTGAAAGGATAAAGTAAAATTAATGGTTGCTGGAATTATATTTTACTCATTGTGAATACTTGTGTCCTATGGAGACCAGCAACCCATCTTTTATCCTTAATTTGGTGTTTGTCACTTGTCAGGAACACAGCTAGATTTTCTGATGTTGCCTTGAAGGGTATGATTTGTGGTCCTTCTTGGGTGGTGAGAGGAGATTGTATAATATGCATGCCCGCCAATTAGTAGAAAAAGGTGCTCACATGCATTGTTTCTTTCCCACTTGGATTGGGATGTTTCTGCCTTTCATGTCTTCTGTTATAAAGGTAAAAAGGAAGGATTAAAAATCAAAGAAATTACTCTTGAATTGTAAGATAGTATTGTTTCTACCTCAACATGCTGTGCTTGAGCTGCCACATCCTATGTATTAGGAGCTCTACATAGGTGACCTCTTCCAGTATGGAGACATGTTACCTAGTGTGGTTATATTTATGACTTGATTTGAAGAATCAGAAATTGA
>WEKX01001665.1:1060-14829 GCA_013390025.1 Pitta sordida | reverse complement strand
ATGCAGGCCAGGATGCCATTGGCCTTCTTAGCCACCTGAGCACACTGCTGGCTCATATTGAGTTTCCTATCAATCAGTACACCTAAGTCTCTCTCCACTTCACTAATCTTGAGCCACTCCTCCCCCAGCCGATAGCGGTGCCTGGGGTTGTTATGGCCGAGGTGAAGAACCCGGCACTTAGTCTTGTTAAACCTCATACTGTTAGAGCCTGCCCATCTCTCCAGCCTGTCAAGGTCCCTCTAGAGGGCCTTCCTACCCTCCGGCAGTTCAACATTTGCCCCCAGCTTAGTATCATCTGCAAACTTGCTGATAATGGATTGAATTCCCTCGTCCATGTCATCGATAAAGATGTTGAACAGTACTGGGCCTAACACTGACCCCTGTGGGACTCCGCTGGTGACTGGCTGCCAGTCCGATGTTGCACCATTCACCACCACCCTCTGAGCTCGCCCTTCCAACTTTTACTTGATATCATCATCGCAGTTCATAATCTCTGCTGGAAATCAATTTCAGGCACTGCAGAGAAAGCTGCATGCTGATTTGTAACTGATCAGTATACAATCTACTTTCATACATAGGGACAGTTTCTTCATTCTTGTATGTGGCACTGTGACAAGTATGTTACTTTGATTTGCTTTTTTGAAATAAAAAAATGGGGGGTTTTCCCTTGCAGAAAGTATTGGGTAGGGTTTCCTTACCCTTTTCAAACTGCTGAAAATAATTAGTTTTCAGTCATCCTCTCTTCCAACGTAATAGATAAGCCTGTCTCTGTTCTATATCTGTTATGAGTTAGTTCTGACTTCTATCATGATAAAACAGAACCCACCACCATCTAATAGGAACTACTAATAATCTACAAACTGGCTTCATTGTATAAAATGAGTCATGCTGCTTCTCAGGGTAAACTGTAGAGCAAGAATTAGGGAGAACAATATGATCACGACGTATTTGTGAATATTAATTCACATTCAAATTTGGTGAACACGTGTTGAAGATTAGTATAAAAGTGGAAGAGGGCCAACTGTATAACTGAAGCAGGTAAAAAGCTAGGGGAAGATTTCAGGAAGATTTTACAGTGAGCCCTGAGAGAGACGAAGGCACGTTATTTGCAGAGCTGGATTTGGGAAAATTCTAAAGGTCACAATCCCTTCTGTTTTATGTAAGTGTCACCACAGATTCAATTTTGGACAACTGACAGATTTTATCCCCTCAGGATGGTGGAAATGAGAAGTGCCAGCATAATAAGTCAGAGAAGACTGTAATGCCACTTTTAGAATTGCCATATGATCTTGTTAACTTTATATTTTTGACACAGCTGAACATCGTGTTGCTTGTTAGACCATATTGAGAACTGCTCTGTCTCCAAGATAAACTATGACAGTCTTACTTGAATGTGAACAGATCAAGCCTTCATGTTTGATGGAGGAGATACTCAAAGATACACTTTGTGATTGTAGCATGACAGAACTCAAAAAGATTGTGTGGAATTTACAGTCTTTTTATCTATTCAGAAAGGCTTTTTTACCTTTTTTTTTCCCAGCAATTACTGAGAAGACTCTGTATAGTGTTGTTCTTTACATATAATAAAGCAAGGTTCAAAGCAAAATTTGGGCAATGTTACCAATGAATTAATACTTGATTTTAGCAGAATTTTGAAGCCACTTTAGCAATTGACTTCAGTTGTTATTGCTGTGAAGTGTCCTTTAGGGACATTTGACCATTATTGGGCTCAAAGCCTTTGTGCACTTCCAGTTGAGGAAGTAGCCATTTGAAAGAGAATTCTGCAGAAAGAAGTGGTGTAGGCAGAATAGTTTCAAAAAGGCCAGAATGAGACTGCTCATGAATCAAAGGGAAGTGATCATGTGAGGAAGGAACACGGTCTTTGGCACAAACAGAAACATAGTTTGATACAAAGCATGTAACAGAATCAGTTGTCGTGATGCTCTTGAATGAAACATCTCACTATGATAATGAGAAATCAGACCTTGGAGCTACAAAGGCACAGAGTGTAGTTACTGTCCATCATAATTCCGTGTCAGACAAAGATGTGATCTCATCCAAATACAGTTTCACAATATGGTAAAATTTTCTGTTGAGAACCCTAGCAACTGAAAAGCATCAGAGTTATGATGATTTACAACTGGTAAGTGATTTCCTTGACAATCACAAACTCTGGAATCAAAAAAGGCTGAGATGGAGAAGTAGCAAGAGCTGAATTGTTCAGGATAGCATCATGATACAGCATAGTACTGTACAACTACATAATCAAGATCTGAAAATACAGTTTTTCACTTTTGAGCAGACTGAAATACTTGTAGACACAGGACATTCATTTGTATGTTTGTGGGTTAGGGAGGACAAACAGAGAATACGCCCATAGGGTGGCTGGAACAGGTGAGAATATGGGGAATATAGTAACGCTGATAAAAGTAGGGCAGGTTGGACTGAGAGATAAGACAGAGAGAAAGAAAACGAAGACCGTGATCACACAACAATGCTGAAAGTCTCGTGTGAACCTTTGAAGACAGGACGCAAACTGATATGCTGGACTGTGTATGCTTGTTCCAGAACAAAACTAGAAAAAAGTAAAGGCCTACAACTTGTGGAAGAATCAGGAAACAGACTACTTTCTGGCCTCAGAAAGAGTATTTTTAAAGTTTTTTGTTAATGTCATTCAACAGCCGCACATATTCGTTACAGAGATCCAAGAAGACACTCTCCTTAACTACCACAATCTCATTTGTGTTGCAGGGGAAAAAAACCTCTGTCTTACTCAATGGAACGATTTGGAAAAATCTATGAAAGGATTATTATGCTCAGATCAGTCACAAACCTAAAATTAAATGGAAAAACACAGCCTCTATAATTTCCCTCTAGCTATCTTGTGTTTTCTACAACCAAGAGAGTCCCTGTACCAAAGTCAACTAGCTCTATAGTGCAGACTTCTTAATATTATGATTATTCTGGTGTCTCTTTAGTTAGTCATTTTACATTCATTCCAAATATGGAAAATATGCAGTATATTACCTTATAGTTATCTGATGTTATCTTAAACATGTGAGAGTACTTGCCTCAAACTGTGATAAGAACAAACATGTTGAGCTTATCTCAACTGCAACAATATAAACCAGATACATTTCCGTTTCTGCTGTCATCAGCTGTAGCACATGCTACCCATGATTGCATCTCTTCTATTAGCATATTTTTTCCATTACTACAATTTGCTACACTGCTGTCCCTATGAATATGCAGGTTTAATTCCTGTAACAGCCTGTTGGAAGATATGTTATTTGCTCTTTGGAAGGACACATATGCAGTGCTTAATTTTTTGTTTACACCATAATGCAGCAAGCATTGAGATTACAAAGAAAATGCATTCAACACCCCATAAAAATCCACTGTATACTAGACTACAAAGGTTTCATTAAAAAATAAATTTTGATACCTAGGGTTTTGAAGTCAATAGCACCCTACTCCTAAATACATGATTTACATCTAGTTTTCCTCTAGCAGAAAAAACAGCTGATATTTAATTGGTTTGACAAAACATATTAGAAAAACGTCAGTGGAAGTGTCTGGAAATATACTATGTCAGATGTCAATATTTAAACCCCAAGAAAGAATAGGTTAAAAAAAATCCCAAACATGCCAAAATCAAACTCAGAAGATAAACAACCCCAAAGCAAAGCTGTATTTTTTTTCAACTTTGTCTCTGTTTATGAAAACGCAATTATATTTATGCTGTTTCTTGACACTATAACCTGTGCATGCATGAGATACTGTAAGATATTTTGTGCATACACGAGATAATACCTAAATAGCATAATTTAGTTGAATAGCCCCTGTACAAATAAGTAGAGGAGCTTACTTGAAACACATCTGTTTCTTTATTTTGTATGGCATAAAAGAAACTCATTCTACCTTCCAAGCCTAATTCCTTTCCTTTTAGAATTCTCTTTCTGAATAGTTCTGTTATATGTGCTGTGAGGATGGCAACAGTAGGCCAATGATCACAGGAGGCAGTACTCAGCAAGCACCTTGTCAAAGAACTCAGAAAAGTGAGCTTGTTTTCTGTCAGAAAGCATTCAACACTATTACGTATTACGTTACACTAGAAAAAGCAGATCCATGTCTGACAGCTGATTTTTACCATACCACAGGACTCACTCTTCTCCCTCAAAGATTATTTTAAATGATCAGAATTCTAAAGTTATAGGGAATGGACACATATTCACAGGGGACTTATATATGTGTATGTATATGTATATACATATATAAATACACATTTAACGTCTCCCTCTATATGTGATGCATTATTTTGAAGGAAAATATGGAACTATTTTTCTTCATGTAGTCAAAAGATTTACAGCAGGACTTTAATTGTTATTAAAATGTTTTTACTTTTTTCCTTTCTAGAACTGCAGAGCAAAAGATATTTTATAGAAAAAAATCACTTTGAAAGGTAGTTTCTATTTCATGAAAACTCAGAAGATATAAAATCTTAGTATCTTGACAGTAAAATCTACTAACGGCAAAATCTACTAACAGCAGATATTCTGTATGAACTTTTGAGTGACTTATAAAGAAACCTTAGCGAATTTTCTTATTTTCCTATTCAGCCAATTATTTGCTATGCCAAAACCTCCATATTGCCCTCTACACACTTTTTTAGCATACTCCAAACCAAAACATTTCTTTTTCTTGAAGCGTATCCCCTAAACTTCTGATTAATGATATCTATTATGCAAATCTAAAAAATATGTCTCTATCCTAATAACAGTCATTATTATACTTCCTAATGTTCTCAAAACAAATACAAATGTTTTAAAGACCTCAGTAAAGTCACTATGTACATTCACCAAGATACTGAACTGCACCAAGAGCCATCAAAAGAATGTATAAGATGTTAAAAGAAAAAACATGTAGTTTTTGAGTTGTTGTTATTGTTGTTCCTTTAAGCTTATTTAATTTTTTAAATTAGAATAATATTTGATTTTGATGGCTGAGTTAAATAATTTAACTATGTATAACAGACTGAAAGAAGTTTGTGTCTAAATAGACATTTTTCAATAATATGTAGCCTTTGAAGGCAATATTCCTCTATGAATAGCTGTGGTTATTAAAAAGCTGAATCAGCCACTCTTTAAAAAGAGTGAAATACTAAAACATTGCCCCTATTCTTTTTACTTCTAATCAAGATAGTAGTCCTTACCTTTGATGCAATTCCTAAAATTGTATCAAATATTGTCTAGTCTTCTTGTTATAACCTTTTGTCGTGGTTTGACCCTGGCTGGATGCCAGAGACCCACCCCAACTTCTCCTGAAGGAGAGAAACTGGAGAATAAACCTGGTTACAGGCAAAAACAAGGCAAAACTATAAGTAAAGAACATAAAGGGTTTATTTTCTAACTAACAAGATCAGAACTGCAAGGGAAGCATCATTTAGAAGGCAACCTTTCTCCCCCCACCCCTCCTTCTCTTACAATAGATGTAATATTCCCNTCCCAAGTATGTTATTCACAGAGACGCCTCTATCTCTATAACCTTGAAGGCCATGGCAGCACAGAGAGCTCAGGCAAAAACTGAGCTGTTAACCCCCTCGCTGCCAGAACAGCAGAAAACCCCCTAAACCATAACACCTTTCATCTTTCTTCAGGTAAAATCTATTTCATGAAGGTATTTTTATTTTCATTTTCCAAACTTTCCACCTCAAAAGTAATTTATTTATCTTTTTGTCATTCTTTCACATATATGTGTGCTTGTGTCTCTGTATGTGTGTGAATACAAACATAGGGAAATTTAATGTAGGAAGTCTATATTTAGGACAAGTAAATTCACAGAATCGCAGATTCACAGAGAATACTATGAGTTGGAAGGGACCCACAAGGATCATCTAGTCCAACTCACCATCTAACACCCGTACAGAGAGAACGAACACACATCCCAGAGCGGTAAACACAAACCTAGTTCCCTCACAGTCTAACAGAACACTTCGAGCCAGAAAGACCCTACGCACCCCAGCTAGACCATGCCACTAAGCTCCTTCNTCCCTCAGCCGATAGCGATGCATGGGGTTGTTATGTCTGAAATGAAGAACCCAGCACTTAGTCTTGTTAAACCTCATACTGTTGGAGCCTGCCCATCTCTCCAGCCTGTCAATTCATGGAAGATTAAAGCTAATAATTATTTTTCAGATATTTGTCATAAAAGCTTTAGTGTCTACCAAGCACAAGATCACAAGGTTTGCATGATAATGAATAGATTCCTAAACCAGTATGAGTCCTAGGGCATTCACCAGTTTGACACTGGTAGTACAAATGACATGTAGATGGATGTGATCCATCTCTGTCAGTATAGTAGTATTCAGTGGCCATGTCCAGGACCCTGGAAACGCCTATAGCACCACTAAGTTCTTAAAATTCACGTTTGGAGAGTTCAGAGGACATAAACTTCAAATATCTTTAGTTAGGTCCTGAAAAGCACTGGATTCTGGGATTCATGTTTCTGCTACAAAAACATTCACCTGTGTAATTTTCCCTGTAATTTTCTTTTCTTCAGCTCTTTCTCTTTTTCCGTTTCTTGGCCTTCTGACTAAAAGCAATGAATCCTAGCTCTCTAAGGGTACATCCTGCATTTCTGTGACTGTAACTACAACAGAGGTTATCAGTAATGTCATTAGTAGCTTCAATGCAGCACAGGACAGCAAGATTTAGGAAAAGTTCAGAAGGCCATCTGTTTTATAGCTTCATCAAGTAGTTGTGAGACAAATTACAAAGAACAACAGTAAAAGGCATTTGCTCCTCTTTTTCACTTTTTTTCTATTGCTAGTACTTGCCTTGTTTCCTTTCGAAGAGGTAAGATCAAATTGTACCTTAGTAAGAGCATCACTATCTCTTCAGATATCTTATAAAACATTTTTCCCTTTTTTTAACTCCACCTTTGATAAGATACAAATAACTTTCAAATATAGAGATTTCTGCCATGAAAACTTTGGTTATGCTTTATTCAGCCTTACTGGAAATAAAAAAACCTTTTAGACTAATAACATGATCCTAGACCCTGGAGAGGGGGCAGTGTTGTTTACAGTTCACCCAGGCAGCCTGCAAATGCAATCAGCTTTTCAGGAGCAGTCGCTCTAAACAGATTCCGCCTTCTCACTGATTCCACATAAACTAGTCCTCTGTAATAGGAGCACTCCTTCAATTTAAAAAAAAAAATCCAAAACAACAAACCAGACAAACAAACAAAAAAACCAAAACCCAAACAAAACCAACAACAACCCCAACCAATCAACAACAACAACAACAAAAAACCAAACAAAAACCAAAAGACAACCAACAAAAAAAAAAAAAAAAAACAGAGAAAAAGGAAGCAGATGAGCTCATAAAATAAAGTGAATTCTTACCACATGACCCTTCATTTTTCTTGTCTTGTTTTTTATTTCTTTCATTGAACTTCGAGAAGTCAGAGAAGAATATTAGGAAGAAAAAGACAGAGAGTACTTACCTAGAAAACAGAACATTAAGAAAAAGAATTTTAGAATATGTAAGCTTATACCACTTGCTTATATCAGTTATATCTACAAGTATTTACAGAAGCACTAGGAAAACTGATTGTTTCTACTTAGGTATGAATGTTCGGGTTTTTTTATTATTGCATCATTGACGTGAAATTACCACAAAAAATTATATATAGGACACTGTGTTTCTTTGATATTTAAAATTATTTCTAGATCTTGTTGTGAATCTTTCTTATAATACTTAATATTTAATACAACACTTATTTTTCACAACTTCTGTACAACTTCTGTTTTTCTGTGGCCAATATCATATAAATTTTAATTTCAATTAACAATTGTAACTATTGCTTTCTAATGTATATTTTTGTGTTGCTGAGTTTTAAATTGGTTCTACTTTAGTATTACTGAATATCAATCTATTTACTCATATCAAAACATGTATGAAACTTCGAATTCTCACATTTGCATAGAAAAGGAAGTTTTGCAGTCATTTTGCTTATAAATAGATTTAATTTTAGAAGTAATAAAAATGAAATATTGAAGTATTTTATGATCTCTAAAGCTTCTTTTCTATTTCATTCAATTAAAAAAATCCATGTTGAAAATTGGAAAAACAGAAAAAGATCATAAAAATTACTTGAGTAAGAGGAAGAACTATGTAAAAAGATACGAGAAATCCCTGCATTTAAAACATGGCTAGACCACCAGGAATATTACCAGTCCTCAGAACAGTGTTTTTCTCTACTGTTTTATCCAAATTTGGCTAACAATAAACTGTAAAGAATAAGTTTTAAAAATATCATCTTTAGTACTCTAAAAGTATGCATTCTGCCACCTCAGTTACCTTTCACAGAATCACAGAATATTCTGAGTTGGAAGGGACCCACAAGGATCAAGTCCAACTCCTAAATGGCATCACTGCCTCGAACCCCCAGACTCCTGCACGAGAGGCTGGGACACTCACCACTATGCTAAAGTGGATTTACATTTGCACAGAAACTCCTGGCCAAAAGGCCCTCTACAATGAAAAATGTAAAACCAAAGAAAAAAATCCTTATTATTCAGTGCTACAGAATTGCCAATCTATCATACTTTCAGCAGAAAATGCTGTGAAAATATANAAGATGTGGTCTAACCAGTGCCGAGTACAGGGGGAGAAAACTTCCCTAGTCCTACTGACAACACTATTTCTGAAGCAGGCCAGGATACCATTGGCTTTTCTGGCCACCTGGGCACACTGCTGCCTCATGTTAAGTTTTCTATCAACCAGCACTCCCAGGTCCCTTTCCACCTGATCAGTGAATGTTCAGTACAGAAGTGACAGTGAAGAGCCTTATAAGACATACAAGGTAATACTCATGGATTTGACACACATTAAAATCATTGTTACTGTAAAACACTTCTTTCTGTGCATTTCTAGTCATCAATTTTCTGGCTTGCTTTGGATTATCTCTTCCCCAATAAATATCAAAACCACCCTCTTAGTGTTATTGACAAACCTAATATCTGGATTCTTTGGATCTCATGATCTGCCTTCTCTTGAAATTGTCAAATAGACACAATTAATTAGACTCCAAGCACACACCAATACAGATGCTGACAGATGCAAAATAGGGAGAAAACCAGAGTGGAAAAGTTATTTGTTGATTGATCCCATAAACCATCACAATTGCCAATTTTGTATCATACATTCCTAAATATTAAAATTATATTATATAAAAACCGTATTTTTTCTATTTCTAATAGTTATGCTTAATGATTTAGAAATAGAAATTAATAATACAACCCTAGCATAAAAATATTATAAAGAGCCTTTTATTAGACTTAAATTTAGAGCTGTTACAAAACTGAATTCTATGATGGACATAATGCTTAGGGATAAAAAACAAGCGGAAATATTTTCTAAGGGTAGATATAGCATTCAGCAGAAACAGGCTGAACAACTTAAGTAGCTGAAGGAATGAATATTATTAACTAAACCCTTCAGTACATGAAGGTTACTCATATTTATAATAAGGAGAAGGTGACAACTGACACCTTATTTAAATCTGTAGGTTGACTTACATTTTCACTCTTTATTAAAACAGGTGTCTAAGACATCTCTTTTCCTATTATTATAGCTATTCTTTGGCCCTTAGGGAATGGAAGAAATGAGAAGATTAGAAGAAAATACTTGTGACAAATTCATATTAAGGATAAAAAACCCCCCCAAAAAACAGCAGCTCACAAAAATTCTTCATTTTAAAGATCCTTTTTCTGTTTTAACACTTTAAGACAGCATAGAAATATGTGTTGTACTGATGTAGAGTATATCTAACTCTTCCAGGCAGTGCAAGTATCTTCAGACACTTCTCCAGCTGCAGAGGATCAAAACAAGATGCACATCCCTGTAGACTATATTAAAATGGCACAATCTATTCTTTTCTCCCGACATGCTAACTTCAGTGATAAAAGAGCTGCAAAACAGTTCTCAGAAAAGAAAGATTTTGTATGTTATACAAGCAAGAAAGGGTTTAGGGTAACTGGCTGAACTTTAATTTAGCTAAAGTGGCCATAACTGTTATGTATAAAGCCAGAACATCCATGATTTTCAAATAGCCAGACCTTCAAAGGATCCTAGCTTCCGAAAGGATTCTAGCTTCCAAATAAAAGTTGCAGGTTTGCTTGTTAAAATATACCAGCAATAATTCATACCCTGCTGGGTGCTGAGCAGTGTCACAGCTTCTGCTGTCTGACCTAGGTGCAGGAAGAAGCTGGAATCTGTGCTGTGTAATTGTGTCGGACAGAGTCAAGCCCAGGTTATGTATTTTAATTTTATGTATTCGATTTCTCAGTGTGGTTTATTTGATTGTCTGCTTGACTGGCTTTTACTTCAGGCACTTCAGATCATTAATGGAGCAATTACAGAACTTTTCCATTGGCAGTTGGAAAGAGTCTGGTGAGAGTATAACGGAGGAATGTCTTGCTGAGACACATGGTGAAGAATGGTGAGTTAACTGGGTCTGAATAGCATAGATAAGGGGAGACAGATATAATTACTATACTAAGCCACCTATAGGGAGCATATAGGGAGGGAAAGATGAATTTTTCTCAGCTGTTCATAGAGAATAGAGAAGAAAAATCAGATACAATTTGCACTAAATAGCATTTTGAAAGGCCAGAAAGAAAATAATTTTCACAATTGTTAAGAACAGAAACCAGCTGTGTAAAATTTTTGTGGAATCTTCACTCTTGTAGATGCTCAGAGCTTCACTGAGGAAGCCTGGGAAAGTCTGATCAGATTTTAATGTCAGCCCTGGTCTCAGTAGAAGATTGGGTTAAGTAGTTTCCAGGGAACCTTACCAAGATAAATTACTCTATAATTCAGTGATTCTAACTCTGTAGTTACAATTAATATTAATATAGTTTTATAGAAAGAGAATAAAAATGAGAAGGTCAAGACATTCTTTATACCTTTCACTTTCCCTAATCTGACACCATGCATTCAACATCCGTAGGCATCACTCCGTACCTCCCACACAATAGGACAGAATTCTATTTTCTATGCTTAAAATTAGCAGCTTCCTTATTGCCATCATTTTTTTGTGCAGCACAGATGCTCTGCAAAAAATTCTCTACAATTACACTTCAAATGCCTGCTCGGAACACATAAATATTGTCAAACATTTCTGTTTCATTAAGTATCAGGTTATAAAACAGTTTTGAAATTCAGGAAAAGGAATTAAAGACTTCCTAGAAAGCAGAGAGTGTTATCAGTGTATTAATTGTACCTCTTAGATGTGTAAATTCATACTTTCATTTGATCTTTTCTAATCTAATGAATTTAAGATTAACTTTTTAATACCTAGGACGAATTTAAAATGTATACATAACTTTTGTTATTGTGGCTTGTATTTGTGAATTCTGGGCTAGATTCTTTACTAATAGAGTCTATTGAAAGGTATTTTATTCAAATCACACATAGGAACAAAATTAGTGTATAATATTAAATACATTGACACCAATAACTCATTGTTATATTGAATAAAGATTATAACATGAAAGCATTATTTCATGATGTCTGTGTAGCATTACTTATTTTATCAGTGAGACATGTTTCTTAATGCCATATTAGAGGGACAAATATCCTGGAAACCCTCATCAGTTCTGTATTTTTATGTTTTACAGTCCACAGAGGGAGGATGGAAAGGATGAGCTTATGTTACAATTTAGATGTACATTTCTGATAGTTTAGTATTACAGTGGATACCTTCATGAAGCCCAAAATTATACACAACTTTAGAAACAAATTCCATCTTTGTAAATCTATTTTCTTTACATGCAAGGGCATGTACATTTATAAAGTTCAAATGTTGACATTGATGGATAGACACTCAGTAGTGCTATTGCAGAACTAATTAAAGACGCAGCTGGAGGAAAAATTATAAAGACAAGAAGAAATCTGGGGCAATTTTAGTTCCTCCCCCCAAACACATTCAAATCTTCTCAGCCTTTCTGTAGAAACCAGATGAAGAAATATAACTTGGTTCTCACTAGACTGCAGAATAAAAATGCTTGGATAATAAATATTTGAAAACTGAATGCTATGTACACTGCTTCTCCTCCTTCTCTTTCTTTTCTTTGTTCTTCTTAGTGCAAGAGATCAAAGATGCCCCCTTTGAAAAAAATTATTTTCAAATGCTTCCAGTTTATGCTAACAGGTATAACATATTATATGTTTATACTAACAGGTATAACATCAAGAGACATGTATGGCTTAATGTTCTATGAATTTTCATCCTGAGAAGGAAATGGCAACCACTGTATACGATATTCCTACTACCTGATACTGTTTTCTTCCCACTTTCCTCCTACCATACACTTTCTGTCTTTCATATACATATTCTTACTTTTGCATAAAATCAATCCCTCTGTGTCCATTTAGGAATGCTACTTAAACATTTAGGACCCAGAGCTGCCCAAGTTTTGTCTATGACTTTTGCTTTTGTTACACAAGATATCCCGGATCTCTCAGGAAGAGTTGCAGTTTGCAGGGAGAAGCAGGTGAAATGGAATGTGTGAGTGCTGCTAAGATGCTTCAGCATGAAGATTCACTTCAGTGTCTGTTGGAAGAGGGTTGCACTAAATTAATGAATTTTGAATTAAGCAGAAGTGCTCTCAGCTTCCTTATCTGGCCTAGCTCCTGGTAATGACAACATTGCAAGGGGATGGTAGTAAAGACATGGGAAAATAGACATGGCTGTGATTATTTCCAAAGTGATCTCTAACCCATCCTGAAAAAGAAAAGGATTAAGATTCTGCATATGCATTACCAAGAAAGTTGAGGGATTAGAGATTTCCTATCAACAGCACTGCAGCAGCCCTCTTGTCAGAGCACTGCTCTCAGTAACAGCCCTCTGGAAAGCCAGGGCAGGAGACTACTGCTTTCCAATGCTGCAGTAGGTTGCTTTGTTGGTACTGCACCTACAGCGGGTCCTGCAGGGATCCTTTGTGACTTTGTGGAGTTGCAGTTCTGCTTGCACCTGATTATCCTGCCAGCTACAGCAGCTCTGATGCCAGGCATATCAGTCTTTTTCAGAAAACCTGTTTACCATAACTATCACGTAGGATAAAGTGATAAATGGATTAATTCTGACCTGCTGAACACATAATTTCTATACCTATGTTTCTGAGCCTTAACTGAGGGCATACTTTAATGTGCTCCCCTCTTGAGCGTTATGCAGACTTCTAAATCTTATAATCTGAAATCATCATGCCTAGAGCAGAAAATATGCTTCAAAGAGATTACTACAACATTATCAGGGAAGTTGTAGTATTGAATTACCTTCTGCCTACTGCTGTTCCGCTCTCTTTACCACTGCAATTCCCTTCTTCCCAGCCTTCCTCATATTTGAAGAGAGAGTTTGGTAGTTATAATTCCAATAGTCTCCAAACATTTCAAGGAGAAAGATAGCTTTGGAAAAGAAATACAAGTAGCAAATATCCTATTCTGATAGTTCTTTTTCAAAGATTGTATGTTACTTTGTGCGTGTTGGGTTAGTAATTGATTGGATGGATGAGCTCAGAGAGCGTTGGTAAATGGTGTCACATCCAGCTGGTGGCTGGTCACTAGTGGAGTCCCACAGGGATCAGTACTTAGCCTGGCACTGTTCAATATCTTTATTGACCATATGGATGAGGGAATTGAGTCCACCATTAGCACGTCTGCAGGTGATACCAAGCTCGGGGCAAATGTTGAACTGCCAGAGGG
>WEKX01001664.1:19508-31912 GCA_013390025.1 Pitta sordida | reverse complement strand
ATGATCTTCAAGGTCTTTTCCAACCATTGCTGGACTCCAACATTGTGAGACTGTGATACTGTGATACTTAAACCACCTTCAGACATAAGAGGATTTCCAAGTGTGATCTACTCCTTTGGGCCTACCTGGCCGTTTTGTTTTTCTTAGAAGTAAATAAGCTTTTTGACAAACCATATATTCTGAGTTGACTAATTCTCCAGGACACTTTTTGGTGTGTGATCAGAGTTAAACCTTCTAGCTCATAATTGCCATCTTCCTGTCTTATGCAGCTGCTTCTGTGTCTATCATAGAACAGCCACAGATGGATAAAGTTGTACCCTTGGTTTTCAAACCTTAAAGAAGCGAACCAGTCTTGTATCTTGAGTTTGAATTTTGGTCCCACATTTATAGATTCTTCTTGTCCCTCTCCCTTTAAAATTCAGTCTTCTACAACTGTATTTCCAGAAATATTCACCAAACTCACTAGGTTCCAGAAAACCTACTCATATACCAGCACTCAGTGCTTGCAAAAATCCTTTAAATTGGTTACCTGACGTGAAATTATTAAGCCAGCAAATGACTTAGTAGAGAAAAGAAATCCTCAAAATGTACTTCATTTAATTGTCAAATCAGACCATTTTATAGTGGCATTGCAGCCACTACAATTCAGGTCTGAAAATCACAACCTGCTCTTCACATCAGCTCTGTTGATACTCAGCTGATGCTACAACTTGACTCCAGTTTTTATTCTCCTGATTGTTCTTTAAAAAACTTGACATGGATTGAAAAAAATGGTGCTATACCAAGAAAAGTCTTGTGAAATTAGAAATAGGGGAAAATGAGCTTAAAATATGCATGTACTTGTTACTTTTATAGTAGATAAGACGTCCATAAAGCAAACATAGAAAAATAAATCCTCCTCCTTACAGAGACACACATGAGTTTAGGAGTACATTTTAAAAGAATAGATCTATAAAACACTGAGTATTTGATTTCCTGTACTGCACAGGAGCCTGGATTAGAAGATGATAATAAATAGCACCATGATGCTTCGAAGCTGTAACTTTTTCCTAATTCACTGTCCTTAAATGCGACCTTCAGGAATACTTTGAAGGTTTGTTCTCCATGTTTCTACTGTGTCAGCTGCTAATATTAAAAGAAACTATGATCTACATAGCAGAGGCAAGTGAAGAAGAGCTTGTGTAGGCTGGAGCAGGCATACTCCTGACAGCTTTAACCCAGTTAGTATGAACCCAGTGGAGACTCCCAGAAACAACCTGCACTTCTAACCCTTCTCACAGCCAGTGATTTTATTGCAACTGCTACCCTTGCTCACTACATTAATGTAATCATCCCAATGTCTGGCCTGTAATTATAACCAGACCTTCATTTGATTACCCAGGGGTATCTCAAGAGTGGCTTCATTAATGAAAACAGGCTGCTTTGGATCCTTGGGACAAGTGCAAGAGAAACACAGATTTGGTCTCCATTTGGAGGTTTGGCCAAGCTTGGGCAAAAACTGCAATCACTTTTAGCTTTTGTGGTATGAGAAAGAAAGATCTGAAGAGATAGTGGATGGCAAACTTTTTTTTTTTTTTCTTTTAATACATGTAGCTCATATGAAATGTTTGTATTATCAGCTGCTTCGTGTCTTTAATCAGTGACTGGTTTAGGTGAGAAGGAATGTGTTCAATGGGTTGTTCATATCTCACTGAAATTGAGCTTCAATGGAGCCATCAAATCTCTTAAGTTCCATTGAAAATCCTGCTCTTAAGTTTCTTGGGAAAGTTGATGTGCAATGTGAACAAGAAAAGGAAATGGGCCTGGAGGGGATTCATGGGGTGGGGACATAATAAAGGAAATTAAAAACTGAATGCGTTTCTTTCTGTAGCTTCACAAACATTTGTTAGATATTTAATTAACTTCATATTTGGTTTTGCAGGCCGGATCCCACATTAGTAGCTTCAGTTGCTAAATATGTAAAATCTGAACAGTTATTACAGTTTTAATCAGCAAAATTGTTAACTGTGTTCTCTTGGTGTTGGTTTAGGGAGGCCCCATAAACTGGCACACAAACATCCAGTGTCCTGCCAGTTTTGTTTTCTATTTTGACTGATTAATTCAGACACAGAAAGGAGATGAATCTCCTCGCTCTTAATGGATTATGGGTATAATGTTGAATACTGATACCATCCTCAGTCATGAGCAGACTGGAACCACTCCCTTGTGCTTGCTACCTTTCTTTTTTCTTTTTTTTTTCTTCCATAAAACATTTTTTCTTTTTCTGCAGCACTCTTCTTACCTCAGGGAACAGAGCAGATCCACAACCAACACTGTGTGTTGGCACCCACCCAGCTGGTCTGCAGGGAAAAGAGGTCACCTACTTCTGAATCTCTAAGACATAGTTTGTGGGGATTGTTGCCTTTTTTAGCTCTATCTCTATGATTTATGAAATAATCATGTCAACTTTCTACAATACAGGAATTTGTTACAGATTAACACTCATCTATCAGATCCAAATGGGGGAAAGGCGAACAGTTAATGCTGCCTAACTCGGAGAAATATCTAAATTGAGCCTGTAGACAGGGTTAGAAACCTGCAATGCCTGCCAGTAAAAAGCATAGCCATTTAATTATTAAAAATAAGGGTTTGCTTTTATTTACTGCTTTTTACAGCTTACTCATTGGTACTTCTCCTTGAATTTCAGGCTTATTTCTGAAGCTGAAGGAGCAAGGTTTTCATCTTCACTTCAATTTGCATATCTTTGTACAGCGAAATATCTTTCACCACTCACAGATTTGTCCACTTGAGCTTCACAGGTTCACAGGTTATTCTGAGTTGGAAGGGACCCACAGGACCATCCAGTCCAACTCCCAAGTGAACGTCCACCCAGGGATCAGGCCCACAAGTGTGGAACCACGGACCCCACGCTCCACCCATCCAAACCTCCCACCATCCAGACCATGTCACTGAGCTCCTCATCCAGTCTTCTCTTAAACACCTCCAGGGATGGCAACTCCACCCCCTCCCTGGGCAGACCATTCCACTGAGAGATCACTCTCTCTGGGAAAAACCACTTCCTAACATCCAGACTAAACCTCCCCTGGCGTAGTTTAAGGCCATGTCCTCTTGTTCTGGTGTCATCAGCCTGAGAGAAGAGATTCAGACCCACCTGATTGCAACCACCCCTCAGGTAGTTGTAACAATAATGAGATCACCTCTGAGCCTCCTCTTCTCCAGGCTGAACAACCTTCAAGCAACAAGATGGTTTTACAAAGCATAAAGGCATATTTCAGCCAAAGGTAATGCCATAGTGTTTGAAAATTGAACAAATTTTGAATTTTCTCCAAAATCAACTTTCCGTTTACTTTACAGTGCAAGTATGGATGTTTGTATACAGACTTTCCGCAACACAGTCAGCAGCGCCTTTGACAATATTAAGGCTTAGGATATCATTGAGAAATTCACTTTAATAAATTATTTCTTGCAAAAACTTTTTTAAGGGTTATCCTGTTTTAAGTATAGCAGTCAAAACAATAAGCGAATATAAGGCTAAAAAGCATGGGTTTGTATAAAATAGGCTTAATTTATGACTTTCTAATTTCATGCTGCAGAAGCTGTTTGCCTGACAGGGCTTGTGTGAAGCTTAGACTATGTTATGAAAGATTGGGCGAGACATGGGAAATTGTTAAGATACGATTTTACTACTTTGATTCGTTAAGTGTCTAAATTATACTGTGACTTATATGTGATTTTTATTCAGTGGTCTAATTAGAACTTAAAATTGTAAATACACTTTTCTATGTATTTTTACATAAATATTTTGTAATAGTATAAAATTTTGGAGGTTTTTTATGTAAATAAAAGTAAGTCCACATAGAGTAAAACTCATATGTTTTTACCTTTTTTTTTTTTTTTAATTTTTTTGCTTCACTTAGCTGGTACACTGAATATTTCTGTCTCCACCATAAAGTAGGTTAAAACATTTGAACTTCTATGTTGTTGAGGAATAGTTAGTATTTTAAAGAGCTCTGTGCTGGACTTTTTTTTCACCTTTTTACTAACCATTTCCTCAATCTATACTATATATTTATTTTAAAAAAGGCTATATGCACTGCCTGGGCCGTCTGTCAGGGTTCTTTTAGGAACAGGGTCATATCTGGTGTTCCTTGTCCACCTAAAACTCTTTTGTCAGTAGAAGGACTGGGAATATAGAAACGGATCCCTGGAGGGATATATAGTAGCAATGAATAGTATGTTCACTGACCACAAAGCAGAGCTGTTACTGGCACGAAACAGAGACAGCTCATTAGAGAAAAGAATATTGTAGTAGTGGAAGAAGTTTTGCTGCAAATTGCTCTCCAAATGTGGCAGTCAGAAACGAGATGGACTACAACACCTAAAAAGGATGGATGATCTCAAGGTTAAATTATGGGATTTTAACTCCAGGAGAGATCTTTCCAGTGAGATTTGTGCTAATGGACACACTACAGGCTCTGTCTATGGCCTCGGTTTTGGGTTTTTTTCCTAAATGGAATGGGGGTACAGACTTCTTCACTCTAAAGCCCTTAAATGGATTGCAAGATAGAACTTCATATGTTCTCCTATCTTCAAAAGAAAGAGTGAACCATGTAAAACTGGACGAAGACTTATAATCCTTTACCTGACATTTGGGTTACTGGTGAAAATATTTGTGCAGTAACATTTTACAGGAAGGTTTAAAAATGTGTTTGTTCTGTTGAACAGAATAAAAAAAAGATTACAGCATTTTTCTGTTTTCAGAAACAACAGTCCTTTCGTATTTCCCAGGCCTCAGTACAGAACATAATGTGTCTTAGTCAAAAATCCAGAAGCCCGAGTGATGTCAATGTTTCGTTAAAGAGACTGCCAAGTTTCTGGTAAAAATGGGAGCTTTCTCATCCTTCCTGCCTTGGACACAAAAGGATAGGTTATGTTTTCTTATGACAATGTGAGCTACCTGTGACATTTACATGATCGCTTAATGTGCCATAAACTACTGTGCATATTACATAAAATGATTCTATTTCTCATTGTTTCCTCTTTCATCATAGCTTACAGTAATATAAAAATTCAGCCACCTAACTGTTGGACTTGATCCAAGTTCAAATTAAATTTCTTAAACACCTGGTACGCCCCCACATTAAGAACATCATAATCCCTTCATCTATGGCAGGCAACTGTAGATAGTAACTAGAAATGCTGCATTTCTAAAAGGTTCTAGTGTGCTTTGCAAACCTTTGGTAGGGTCAATCTCATTTATGAGCTTCTTTAACTGCATTTTCCTCATACCTTTTAAACTTCATGCTTTATGTAATACACAGTAGGTCAGCTTTGTGTAACCCACCAGAAATATTTGAACTAGGTCATAAGAGGCTCAGTCTAAATTGTTTAGCTTTTCCTTATCTTATAAGCCTGTCTTTTCTTTAGCTCTAAGTCTAGAGCCCTTTCTTTTGATGGTCACTTTCTTACACTGCAAAGTCTAAGTTATTTTTTTCCTTCCCTTTACATTTTATAATGTTTGCAATGTTGAGATTAATACCAGAGAAACACAATAACGTCCCTTCTTATTCAGCCCTAGGGTCCATTTCCTCAAGCATTTGTCTCCAACAGTGTCCATAAGCAGATAGATCAAAAAATAAAACAAGACCAAGACTTGGCTTTATCCAGTCTCACTAAAACAATGACATGTGGGGTAAATAAATTTTGTACTTGCTAACTGTAGTAGATTGAACAAATGGGATTCAATCAGCGAACTATAAACATATCCAGTCTAGACATGTACATCTGAGCTTATCACTTTAGGCCCTTTATATTCAGTGGGGAGATAGACCCTGTTAAAGTGCAACTCAGTTTATCCTAAAGTCAATGTCTAAAACACCGAAGATGAATTATATGAAAACAGCTATTTTCCTCCATTGAGTCTGAAGGAAGCTTGGGCTAAAATACTGGCAGAAAGCATTTGCTTTGGTCAGGGAGTTTTCATGTGAGATTTCAAGTCTTATTTTGCAATGTATCATCTGAGTCTTGTTACTGATTTTAAGACTTAAATGTAAGTCATTCTGCTACAGAAATAAGACAAACAGTTGTGTTGTCAGAGGTAAAACAAAACGGTTCTAGGTCAGCATGTTATTTCAGTGGAACATCTTTAAATAGTAGGAGTGTGAGAGTGTGCTGATCCTTTTCTTACACATTTATGATACCTTTACTAAAGCTCATGTTGTCCAGGTGTACCCCGAATCACTAGATTTCACAGGTTCACAGGTTATTCTGAGTTGGAAGAGACCCACAGGATCATCTAGTCCAACTCCCAAGCAACGCCCACCCAGGGATCAGGCCCACAAGTGTGGAACCACGGGCACCACGCTCCATCCATCCAAGCCTCCCACCAGCTAGACCATGTCACTGAGCTCCTCATCGAGTCTTCTCTTAAACACCTCCAGGGATGGCGTCTCCACCACCTCTCTGGGCAGTCCCTTCCAATGAGAGTTCACTCTCTCTGTGAAACACCTCTTCCTAACATCCAGTCTGAACCTCCCTTGATGTAGTTTAAGGCCATGTCCTCTTGTTCTGTTGTTGTCAACCTGAGAGAAGAGATTCACACCCACCTGACTGCAACCTCCCCACAATTCAGTGTTGTGTTTTCATGCCTTCTTTCCGAGTAGCCTGGACCCCCGAGGCAGTTAGACTGGTTCAAGGTTTGCCTTCTTTCCCTGGATTGATCACAGTTATGAGAGCAGGGTGGTTAAAATGCTAGCTCGGATCTACATAGCAGTTCTTTCAGTACCCATCACAAGCCAATGTCTGTAGGCAGTCACTCACACGTGCCTCATTTTCTGAAAACTTCATTACAATTAACAGATCTCTTCCAAGTAGTTTGCCTCATACAAAACTGTGTAGATGGGGAAAATAATCATTTGTCCAAAATCTCTGATGATGTCTGTTTGGCAGGCAGGTCATATGGCTGAGCTGGCATACTGATGTGCATGCCATGCTACAACAGGCACAGAAGTTGGGAGGCTCACAACAATGTTAATGAAAATCCCTCTTCATATATTTTGATAATGAACTAATTCTTTGCTGATGCTGATCTTGTGCTATCACAGTCTAAAGACTGAAGTCTTGGAGGGGTTATACATCTCAGGTCTGTAGGAGCTCAGCACCACAGAGAGTTTGAGCCCAGGAACATGGTCCAAAACTGTCAGGTTGACTGAAATCCCTCCAAGTGAGACTGAGAATAAATAACTCAGCGCTCCAGTGATGTCAAGGTTTGGCTGGCTGAATCCATACCTCACTAGGATGCAAACCAAACTCAATGGCTAAAGAGTCCTGTGATGCCGCTGTCAGCCAGCAATGCCCAACAGCCAGAGAGAACAACTCTGCACTGTAAATCTTTCCAAGAAAATATGAGGGGGGAAAAAGCTTTATTAGAAATGTTTATCCATTTAAAAGAGAGAGAAGAACTATGCTTTGTTCCCTCTGGAATTGTATTTAAAATATTTTACATTGGAATTGTATTAATAAGTAGCAAGTTACCATCCTTTACTTTGGTAGACCACATATGTATTCTCAGTGGAATAAGTGGCAAATACAACAAGGAATTTTGAAATATGAGATGGTCTTTTCCAACCTAAAATGATTCTTTGATTCTGTGTGTTCAGGCTGCTGGTGGCTGCAAGTGAGCAGTGGAAAATCTATGCAAATTCTTTCCAGCGTAAAGTCCCAAATGTACAAACCTGCAGAAGTACTTAAATGTGAGTGAAGAAAATGACGTCTAAATGCATCAGTTAAAATACTTATTATTTCATTGCTATTTTATAATCTGAGTTACTAAATGGTATTAAAAGAGAAAAGACCTAAATCAATGCTTCTACAATGTGAGTCAATGAAAATAGGGTTTTAGTTACATAAAGAGAAGGCAGCAATTTCTCTCACAGCTATGTGCTTGCATAGACATTCATATAGTGCAGAAAAACAGTATTTTTCTCATAATTAATTTTTTCTGGCAAGAATCATATTTTAATTTTGTGAGAACTTTAGAAATATAAATTCTTTAATTTCTCTTAAACCCATCTTATGTGGAAATTAAAATATTTTAGCAAAGAAGATATTTAAGTGAAACTTACTTTTTCGTGGAAATAACTATGTGAGACAGCAGATTTAAGGGGCAATTAAACAGGTGTGCATGAACTGTCAACTAAAAAAAAAGAAGTAATAAAATAAAAGTAGTACTTTTGGCAACGCTAATAAAGGACGTCATTGCAAAATTTTTTAGGAAAAAATAACCTAAAGAAACTGAGTTCTAGGAACCCAATGGGGTTCTTCTACAGGTACGTTGGTGGGATTTCTCACACCTCAATTTGGATGGCCCCACATGAATATTTAATTTTTCCTAATTACTTTTGTCTCATTTCCTGTGTTGTGCAATTGCTGATTGTGGGTTTATCCTTATTTAATAATGTATACCACGTAGTGGGGAAGGTTCCTCCCTGCACAAGGCTCATGGGTATCTCCAAGGCAAATATTATGGATGGTCGATGAGGTCAATAGGAAGGATAATAGGAAACACGGCAGCTATCACATATTTCTGAAAACTGCTAAAAATAGTGTTCTACACTTTGGGAAAATTAGTCAGTGAATGATAGTGCTGATGAGGTGATGTAACTCGGCTTTCTGCCTCTTCGTTTTCATGATAATATTTTTCTGGAACCGGGCAGAACTGGATTTCTCTTACCTCAAGTTGCTTCTGCAGTATCAGTTTCTGCCCATTCAGCTGAAATACCTCCATCCCTTGAGAAGAGCTATTACTGTTCTTTTTTAGCCCAGACTCACAAGTGCTATGAGGGTTTTTTTTTTAATTTTAACAGTTAGAGTCCACATGTGAGGAAAAACCAGTTCCCTCCAAACAAACTCATAGTTCCCTGGAGGTTATACCCTGGATCCAGATTACTAACAGCGGGAGGAACGCCAACACAAAGGCATAAAATATAATGAAATGACTAAAACAATGTGGCATAGTTCTTTGGATGAATTTCCATAACCCAGTATTCATAGATGTTGACTGATTGTTGTACAAAATGTGGTATAAGACGTTAATTATTTTATTTTTAATTGTTGAAAATATTCATTTAAATTTCAAAATAAATGAGTTTTTTCCTTTTTGGTTGGCTTCTGACTTTCCATTGTCAGAATTAATTTATTCCTGTATGTGCTCTCTTCTACTTGTTCCAAGTATAGATGTTCAAAGTTCTGTACCAAGAACAGGACCTTCTATGACATGAACCAGCACAGTTCTGTAGCTGGATAAACTGTAGGTATGACCAATTCTGTTATAGAAAATAAAACTGCACACTAGAATAAAATATGCATGTGGTATATATATATATATATATATACATGTATTTATAAATATTTGATTTATAAGTTCAAGAAGATAGGAAATGGAACAGATCCATTGTCTAACTCAGCTAATTATGTTTAATTTGTATTTCAGTAGTACATTTTTACTTCATCAATGCAAATTTGCTCGTTCAAAATACTTTTGTATACTCTGTGCTGCTATTTGTGCACATACTGTAAAAGAATAAGCTCCTAAAAATGTGAGTTATACCATGTCAGAGGATTGTTCATTTTCAGTGCCTGGAGTTTAAAGATGGCAGTAATGTAACTTTACAATTCAATATGTCAAGCAACTCATACCTTGTGTATATTGTTCAATAGAAAATAATATAACTATTTGTCACAAAATACAGGTTCGTTTGAATCATTAACTTACTATTAATGTTTATTGACATCCATTTAAAGGCAGAAGGATTATATGATCTTTACTGGACAAACATGCTGGAAAGGGTTTTTTAATATTTCCTTGAAATTCTACTTAATCCTCCATTTACAACATAAAAGAACAAGACTGGGAATGAGAGAGGTGGATTTAGTTGGAAGTGGATTCCTTCGTCCTCAGCGCCTTCATGGACCTGCAAGAGCAAGGTCTGGTGGTAACAACGGGCAATAATTTCTGCACTCCCTCTATCTTGGTGAAGGAAGCGTCTTCAGATTGATATAAATACCTAAAACCAAATTATGGTCCAAAAATGGCATTCCACTCCTGGTTTTCTTGTGGGAGTATAGGTGCTTTGGTGTTGTGTTGGATCAGAGAACTCCTTAAGAGAAAAGCCTGATGTTTTGTTGTTCTGTTTGGGGGACACCTCTTCAGCTGCATCAGCAACTTGGAGACAACGGCATGAGATGAATCTTCAGCCTATTCAGGGAACTGGCAAGAAAAAAGTTTATAATGCTCTTGGCTATCAGGTTCAGGATGTGACCATGAACCTATAACTTCATCCAAGGAGACTCTTTATTCAAAATTTAATGACTTTTAGTGTAGGCTTCCAGATCCTGGTTACTAGTTCCTGGATCCGATGTCCGAACAAAATCTTAGTTGTGATAGAGAACCTGACCTGAGTCTTACTGCCCAAGTCTGATCTCAAACATGGGATTTCTCATGTAAACATGGAAACCTCTCAGTAATGCCACAGAGCAGGGACATAAGGCTGCAATACTTTGGATTGATCACAACTCCACAAGATCTTATGTACAACCTTGCTGGCCCACAAGCAAGTCAGAAACTGAAGGGTCAACAGAAATTTAGGGATGTGCCCTTTGAAGCACTTTGTGAACCCTGAGCATTCAAAAGGCATTCAAATTGCAGTTTATTTGTTGAACAGTGCTGGGGAGATGGGTACCCATGCACTGGGAATGGCAGTGGAGCCGATGTCAACAACTCTTTCCATATACGAAACTTGAGAGATTTCGGGCAGCAGTAATCTGAGATAAACCTCCACTTTCTGCCTAATTCCAAAGACATAGTGAGGAGACTCAGAAGTGGATCTGAGACTCAGCTGTTCGGGCTGGTCTCCAGTAGAAACACTTCATGTCTGTGACAAAAGCTGGACAAGAATCAGAACAAAGTAGATTGGTAAAGATCTATGGATTTCATTACCAATCCCTTGAACCATCCAACACCTTTTGAATCAGGTCTTCTGCCAATTTTCTCCCAGATGACATTGTTTTGCCTCAATGGCCTCGTTATTTAAGGAGCACCTATTTAAATACACGTTAGAAATACAAACTTTTAACGTAATGTTAAAATTTCCTCTTTTTTGAAAGTCAAAAGGAAAAAAAATCCATTTAGACCCTTTCTATGCCAACAGAGAGACAAGAATTTTCCACCTTGCTGCTTAATTGGCAATATAATAGTTTAGAATGTACTTTTAAGAGGTTTGGACACACTAGCTCATATTATCCCATCCAAATGGCATTAGTGCTTTGTTAACACTCACTTATACGGCACTTCGCATGCAAGAATCCTTCTTGCTGCTATATCATAAGGCTAATTTCTAAAATGTCTATAAAATGTTAAACTCTCACTTAGAGGAAGGCATAAACTAAGCATTTGAAGTAAATAAATAATCTGAAATAAAATATAAATTATTATTCTATAAAATAATTTATTTTTTTAAGTAGAGATTTAATTTTTTTTCTGGTCTGGCTTCATCAAGATGTAGTCGAGCACGTTCTGGCTGAAAATGATGTTCCTAAGTTGTTCACGTGATGAATTTGCAAGCTCTAAGTATGCAGGCGTGAAATCTGGCACCTTCCAAGCTGTACATTTGTACTTGCAAATTCACTCAAGATTTATAGTCATTACTTGCAGATGATGTCATCATCCATTGCACATATTCTCTACCTCATTTTCCCAAGGTAGGATTTAAATTTTTTTTGAGAAATGAGGAACTGGCAGTGAGTACTGATAATGAGCAACAAATAGCTGAGACAGTTTCAAATTATTTTTAATACCAGAAAACAATTCCTTTATGGTTAATATTCTGTAAAATGTTCATGCATCAGCAACTTGGTTGCCATGTAAATGCATTTCCCACAGAATCAGAAGGTTTTTCTTATACTTATAATTTCGAAATTGCTAATGCAGCAAGAAGGTGACCTGCTCAGAGAAGCTACTTTCCAGAGAATGGACATAAAATCAAATCTCGCCTCAATTAGATCATACTGCTTTTAACATTGTTAAAAACTTTTATATGAGTTGATCAGGTAGGTCTTGGCCAATTTTCAATCTAAATAAGTGCAATTTAGCCATTAATTTCTGGTAATGGGCTCAATTCTTCTTGGTAGGGTTGGAGTAAATCTGAAGTAACTGTGTAGTTATCAGCAGGTTTTTTCTGAACTATAACCAGTGTAAATAAGAGTAGAAGAATCTGGCCCTTTGCATAAGGTTGCTATTTATTCAAAATATGCTCCTACAGGCTGTTCACATTCTTTCTGCAAATATTTGAGTTGTGACTCAGGGCTATGGACTCAATGTGAAGTGAATCATGAACATATCAGACTTC
>WEKX01001664.1:0-19031 GCA_013390025.1 Pitta sordida | reverse complement strand
AGATGACTTTGCTCTTTTTCTTCCTGGAAATCATGAAGTCATCTCAGTTTTTTTCTGCTCCTGCAAGTTAATTTGCTTATAAATTTAATGTAGGCTAGGGGAGTGTGAATTTGTCACCATAAAAACACCAGTAGATTTGTCATAGGAACCCAAAGCCTCTTTTTTGAATACACGGTGTTTGTGTATAGTTCCTACATTGACCTTGAACTTGATTAGGTCCTTATTCTCTCTAGCAGCAATGTTGAAGTAGTTCTTGGTAAATTCTTTGTGGTAAATAATGTGTTAAACACATTGTTCTTTTATTCTGATCACTGATGATCCAATGACACTCTTTCCAAAAAAAAAAAAAAAAATATTTTTCATGTGTGAAATAGCTGTCAGTGTCTAGCTTTAAAATTTTTAGTACTGAAAATCTAAATATGAAGTTAATGGGAGAAAACTTCTATAGATCTATTTTGATTTTGCAACCAAACTGAATGATCATGGCTTACTGACTACCCTCATCTACTCTTATGCCTAAGTGATAGCAGAACAGCACTTTAAAGGCAATATATTCCTGGAACTGACCTCTGGAGATGTCCAATCCCTCTATTGACTATAGAAGGGGATTAGAATGATGCCATTTGTATCATAGTAAGTACTTAAATTTGCTGGAATGAACTGCAAACAAAGTGTCTGAAACCAAATTTTATTTATACTGGAAATACCTGTGCTTTGAGATATTGATATTTATAGACATACAAAACTACCACTTCAGAGAAGTGTCATCATCTTTTTAAATCACACCTCGGTATTTCCATAATTTATTATGTCAGCTCATCAAAATAAAACATTATGGTTTGTCACATGAGATATTGTCTGATTAGGAAACTGAGAGTCATAAAAATACTATAGTTTAGGTCTCCAAAGCATAAAGGATTTTCTGGACAGAAATGCTCAGTGTTCACCCAAAAAGAGGGGTTTTGTTTGTTTCATTTTATTTTGTTTCACTGAACATTTTTTTTTATTTTCTATTTGCAGTGAAAATTCAAAAAATATTAATCAAAAACTTCTTATGGGAATATATTTTTCAATTAATTTTATAAATATATTAATAGGAGATTTGGCTTTTCCCCATATTACACTTTAAAACCTATTAAACATAATGAGCATGACATACCAATACCAACTATGAAGTATGAGACATCTTACTGTATCTGTTTGAATCACCAGTTCTCTTTGGATAAACCTGGTTACGACACAAAATGCTGTTAATTGAAATATCAAAGTCTTTCTTTCTTTCTTTTCTTTCTTTCTTTCTTTCTTTCTTTCTTTCTTTCTTTCTTTCTTTCTTTCTTTCTTTCTTTCTTTCTTTCTGCCAGTTTTCAGCTTGGGCACAGCCTTGTGCAACGATTTCAGTTCAGAAGATCAGAAATGCACAGCAGTAAGCTCAGGGTCCAGGCTTTCTATCTGCTCCTCATATTACACCTCTTTTTAATTTTCTTTTTTTTCTGCATACATCTGGTAAGGTAGTTTGCTAAATTTGTCACTATTAGAGCAATGCAAACTATGTATGAGAAGATCTCCAAACCACATGGAACTCACCTGCTTCCATGTTTCGTTATGGATATGAAATTCAGCCCAGTTTCATGAAACATTTTACGAAGTTCACAAATCTTTCAAACTGCTGAGGTATAGATCAGCATTTAAGCTTTCCAAAGCCCAGAGTGCATGTGAAGTTGAAGGAACCTCTTTAGGTTTTGCTTTTTAATTCAATTCTCTTCTCCTCTCCACTGGCTCAGCTTCTTTGGGCTCCAAATTTGAAATAAACCTTTTCCTTCTCCTCGAACTTTCACCCAGCTCTTCTCTGTCTGCCAAAAATGTGATCAACAAGAATAGCTCTGAAGACCTCACCTCAGGCAAAGCTCCCATTTCTATATTGCTCAAGGGAAACTAGACCTGGCTAAGAGGACTGATAATGAGCAAGAAATAGTAAGGGCAGCCTCTAGGCTATTTAACACCAGAATTCTACTCCAGTGTAGTCATCAGCCTGCTGTGAAATGCATCAGTAACCTTGAAACTATGATAAAGATGCTTCCCAAGAGAAACTCAGTGTTTACCTGCAGTTGTTATGTATTATTTGTTTAGCATGGCCTGCTCAGGATGGTATAAGGCACCATAATGTTATCTTTAGCCAACAACTTAGAGCATGGACTAATATAACAATATTTTTATCTGGAAGTTTAGCATGTCCAGGTTGATCTGGCAGGGAACAGGTTTAGTAAATTCAATTTTTGTGTGTTCCAAAGTACCACACTAAAATATAGACACTTTTTATTCCATTCAGTTCTAGGGAGAATCTTTTACCTCTTCATACCCCAATGCCTTTTTAAAGAGCATGATGTCATGTAACCAATGGCTGTCAGATGTAGTGATCCCACAGTGGAATGGTCTGCCCAGGGAGGTGGTGGAGTCACCATCTCTGGAGGAGTTTAAGAGAAGACTCCATGAGGAGCTCAGTGACATGGTCTAGACAGTGGGAGATTCAGAAGGATGGAGCGTGGTGCCCATGGCTCTGGGGTTGGGGATACGATCCCTGTGTAGGAGTCACTTGGGAGTTGGACTAAATGATCCTTGTGGGTCCCTTCCAACTCAGAATACCCTGTGAACCTATGAACCTGTGAGATACTCTATACATGTACTCCATGCAATGTATACCTCATCACGTTTGGGTAACAGGTTAGGGGAGGTGAGTGGGAGAGCTGAGTGATAAATGTGTTGTGTGTATCTAGCAGAAAAGTGGGTTGGATTAACTGCATTTAATAACCAGGACAACACGAGTTGTTGGAGGTTTTCATATCATAACGTTTCTTTTCCNTATTCTGTGTGTGATAACGTTTCTTTTCCCATGAGCATTAATTCCAGAAACTTGAACCAACCTCTTGAAAAGGAATGTTTTGTCCTCTGGACAGACAAGTGTTTCCTCCTGGGTAGAAAGTCTTGCTGTGCCTAAGGAGGGGATTTTGCATCCCAGGTTCCCAGCCTGGTGCCAAAGAGGTTCTTTGAAAACCTGTCTACACTGCCAGCTGCAGACAGATCTGCTCCTCCTGCCTTAACCCCAGAACCAGAAGGGTGGTTCTGGATAAACTGCCAAATCAGGCCTGGAGGCAGAATAGTCACGTTCACACAAAAAGGGCAGGGTATATTAGCTTGGGCATGGAGCCCAGGACATGCAGCTATACTGCTTCCAGATGAAAACTAGAGTCCACAAAGTCCTCCTCTGCACTTGCATGGACTTACTAAATTGGATCTCTTGACCATAGTCTATTTTGCCCTTAGCTGTCCTGATCCTGTGCCATCAAGGAAAGACCTTCAAATCATGTCTTTTTTTCTTTTTGTTCTTAAAAGGAATCCAGTGCAGAGAGCATTCTGGGACTGTTATAAAGCTTGTGTTGTTGGGTTATGCTACTGCATTTGATTGCAGATTCCCAGGAGTGATGGCCTAACCCCCAGGTATACTGTATTACTGAATTTCAGATGGGAGGTGAGAAAACCTTGTATAAACTCAGACCAAGGTCTTTATTTACTAGAAGAGATGGAATCTGCTTGTCAGAAACCATGAGCAGATGAAAAGGGAGACCAGTCTCATTTCTGCATTGAACATTGGAAGTTTAGAGGGTATTGGCTAAAAATCCAGCAGAATCAAATTGAATTGAATTGAATAGTTTCAGTTGGAAGTGACCCACAGCAGTTACTTAGTTCAACTGCCTGACTACATAAAAACATTGAATAATTTACATTCAGAAGGATCCTTAAGACCATTGACTCAACTGGAAACCCCAACACTGCCAAGCCTCTCGCTAAACCATATCCCTAAGTGACACATCTACTTATCTTTTAAATACCTCCATGGATGGTGTCACAATCACTTCTCTGGGAAGCCCGTTTCAATGCTTGACAACCCTTTCCATGAAGATTTCTTTCCTGGTATCCATTTTAAGCCTCCCCTGATGCAACTTAAGGCTGTTTTCTCTCACTCATTCCCTCTGTGAGTGGTTGTTCAGGCCAGTGCACACTGCTGAGAGCACCATATTGTGGGAGTGCAGCTTGGCAAGGAAGGAAATGTGCCATGACACAGACAAACACCATCTATATTAGGGGGAAGATTCACAGAAATTCTGCCAAATCTTTGCCTAAAATGATTTTCAGCAAGATCAGTTTTCTCCAGTAAGAAAAAAGGGGAGAATGTCTTCGCAAAAACAAGGAGTGAACAACCAGTCCTGGGTCTCATATAAGTCTTAGAGGATTCAGAGCAAACCATCGGCAGTCTGAGCAGAACAGTTTCTTTACTCTGTCCCTTCATCCTGACATGGGAAGTTCAAGTTAATGAAAGCCAGTGGCACTTAATTCAAAACCACAGCTGTGTTCTTAATATCCAGGAAGAATCCTAGATGTCAAGGAGTAACTAAGACATGATTTTATAGAAACAATTAACTTTTTGTCCAAGAATAGAGCTCTCAAAAAAACCTGATGACAGTCAAAACAACAGGCAAGAATTGTTTTTCACTAGAAATTTTCCAAGCTAAATAACCATACCAGTATCTGGATCTTAAAATCTGACCACCTTTTAGAAACCAGCTTGAAAAGGGATACAATTAATCAGGAAGCCACACTGCCATCCTTCAAAGCGAAATGAGATATTGAAAATTTTCCTTTGGAGAATTAGGACGAAAAAGCACAATTGAAAACAATATTCAAGAGTCTCTCACCCAATCTGTAGAAAGATTTGATTGTTCCAATGATCTCTAAACAGTTCATTTTAATTATGACCTAATAGTAGCCGACATTATGAAACAAAAGTTTTGTGAAACTGAAAAAGCTGATATTTTCCATTTTGCAATCTTTAAATACAATAGTTCCAAGACTAGTTTTAAAAATCTGATTGTTGTCCAAGCATTAAAAAGTTACTGAAAGCAATCTTTCTCCATCAAAAGTTTCAAAGTGCAAATGGTAAACACATCGCATTAAAATCTCTGTGACGTTCTGCATCAATTGCAGAGGTAGTGGTAGCTAGAGATGCACAGATTATGTTCGTCATTGTTGGCTTCCATCTGCAATAGGCATTGTTTTAGCTACGTCCTACTAGTCTGCTTTTGTCATTACAATCCCACCATTTTCTCCTAAGGTCAGTAAAACAACAGCCACAAGCTTCAGTCCCCAGTGACTGGCAACTCAGAAGCTACAGCTAAGATTTCATGACATAAATATTTTCGGCTTTGTGCTGAAAATCCTCGGTTACCCTTAAAGTGAATTGGAGATTAGAAGGAAGCAGATGTTTAACTAAGGATGCACTCAGGAGAGGAAGGGGAAATCTCCTCTGCCCACAACATCTACCTGCTAATTTTTCACTAAGGTAAAAACTTCTGCTTTAATCTGCCATAACTATTAAACTGAGCATTTATCTCTGCAGAGGACTGCGGTGTTAAGAAGTAATATTTATGTCATTTATTTTGTCAACACTAAAGGTAATAATGATCTTCCACTACATGTGTTTTGATCTTCTCATTTACTTCTTGTTAAAAGTTACCCAAATTACTGGGGTTAGAAGGAAGAAGTTGGAAATTAATTTGTTCAGGTCAAGGTGATTGAAATAAATGAATAGGACAAAATTAGCTTTAAAGGTAATTTGTGTAAGTGACCAACAGAAAATAGGTCAGAGTTATTGCAAACATAACAATTTAAAACTGACTGAAACTTGGACATAAATATTAATTTTTGAAAGGTACTGTTACTGAAAGCCATTGATGTTATGAGCTTAATATGGTTCAGGAAAGGAGTTTAGAGTCTATATAAATTATATAAATCTAGTGATAAATATTGCAAAAAAGAACTTTATTATGTCTCGAGGGAGCAAAAATACTTTTGCTTGAACATCATGAATTTAGTGAAATCAAACTAGGGGATCATTCTAGAGCCAAATATGATCTCTTATCTCTCTATAATGGCCACAGATCTGATTTTCAGATTCAGTTTATTCAATTTTCATCCTTTTTTCTTCTTTTAAACATATAATACAACTCCAAAGACACAACAGTGTTTATGAGACAGACTTTACTTCAAGTCTGTCATGTAAGTTACTGGTTTTAAAACAGTGTAAGATATCGGTTTCTCAGCAGAAAGTTTTGCCATAAAATTCAGGTCAGGTTCATCATAACACCAGAAAATTTCTGTGGTATACTCAGGATAACTAAGACCAAGTGGAATTTGAACTGAATCATGATTATTTCATAAGAAATCTGGTCTTACCCAAGAACTTTCAGCAAGAAGATTATTTCTATCAATATGCAAACAGCTTTCTTCAGTTAGTACAACATCCAGTCAACTTTTTACAGGAGAACAGATTTCTTCACTGAAAGCTTAAGGGTAAAATTCCTATACATGTTTTTAGGTATGTATTAAATTCACATGGATTTTGGAAGCAATTTTTCTGATAAGAATTCATCTCTGCTAGGGATTGAATAGTATCACAGTATCACAGTATAGATAAGGCTGGAAAGGACCTTGAAGATCATCTAGTCCAACCTATAATCCACCTAACCTATCATCTACATCTAGATCATATTGCTCAACACCTCATCCAGCCTACCCTTAAACACCTAGTGGATAGTGACCAAACAAAAAAAAAAAAAGTCAACCCCCAAGAGTCTTTAGGCTTTACTTTTTGTCATATTATGGAGAAAATTATTAGCCTTTTAAGGATTTTAAATAATAATGAGGCCCAGTGGCTGAATCAAACTGATAGATGTCAAGCTTCTTAATGACTAATCTTAGAGTAGGATATACTGTCTTCTGTCATAATTATGTTCTGAACTGTGTTTTAAATTACAAAGGACAAAACTTACAGAGACCAGAGATGTTTCTCAAGAAAACCTAACCAAAAAACCTCAGCTTAATTCAGAAGTGTTCACATTTTAATTAGCACTACAAAACTGTTATTTTCCACACATCCACTGCACACTGTACGAATACGTCATAAAAATATTTTCCCACTATGGGTTTCCATTGTAAGTAAAATATGCAAACACAGCTTAATACCCAGGGCTTGTCATATTTCTGAATGACACAGAGGCTGCCTGAGCTGAAATTGTGAGAACACTCTTACCTTGAACCTGAATTTCTTCTGAAGCAGTAAAAATTGTAAGATTTTCCAAGTTTTTGTATTTAAATGAATTCCTCTTTACATACATTTCCACCTAAAACACTGGCAAAGCCAATGGCTGAGCTCCACTGGTAACTTCTGGACGCAGAGTAGAAGAGAATCCCTGCACATATTTTTTTGATAAATCCGTAATTGACACATTTCCCTGCAGAGCATTCCTTGGGCTCTGCAAGAGACAGCGATTAAGCTCATCATCATGACTTCTGCCATTATTTGTAGAGGAAGAATTATGACAGCAACTCTGGTGCTTTTTATTTATAAAAAGCACTAAAAATTAGAGCTGTATGTGAGTTTTGAAAAGTTGCAGTTTCAAGTTTCTTGACCAAATTTCAGAGAGGAAATTGGATGATTTCTCTTAATGAAAGCCATTGTGACAAATATTGCTTAATAGTTTGGACCTAAGAGTGTTGCTTCAAGTAATTTATCTCATTAATTGTTCTAGTGTAACTTCTAATATCACACAGGAAGGTAGCATGTAATGAATGATACATGGCACTTTAATTTAATTATTTGCATACAATATGCACTGCACAGTCTGATATCAATTTAATTAGTACTTAGCACTCCAGAACATTTGTAAAACTAATAATCAGAATATTTATAGTATTTTCCTCAATTTGTTAACCTGAACACCTGTTGCAGAGAAGCTAGGACTGGTTAGAAACACTTTATGTTAGGTTAGGAATTGGTTGGATGGATGAGCTCAGAGAGTGGTGGTGAATGGTGCCACATCCAGCTGGCAGCCAGTCACTAGTGGAGACCCACAGGGGTCAGTGTTAGGCCCAGCACTGTTCAACATCTTTATTGATGATATGGATGAGGGAATTGAGTCCATCATCAGCAAGTTTGCAGATGATACCAAGCTGGGGGCATGTTGAACTGCCAGATGGTAGAAGGGCCCTTCAGAGGGACGTCAACAGACTAGAGAAATTGGCAGATTCCAATAATATGAGATTTAACAAGACTAAGTGCCGGGTTCTTCACTTTGGACATAACAACTCCATGCATCGCTATTGACTGGGGGATGAGTGGCTGGAGAGTGGTGAAATGGAGAGGGATTTAGGAGTAATGATTGACTGGAAACTTAATATGAGCCAGCAGTGTGCCCAGGTGGCTCAGAGGGCCAATGGCATCCTGGCCTGGATCAGGAACAGTGTGGTCAGTCGCACTAGGGAAGTTCTCCTTCCCTTGTACTCAACACGGANGATGGAGCGTGGTGCCTGTGGTTCTGCGCTTGTGGGCCTGATCTCTGGGTGGACATTCACTTGGGAGTTGGACTTGATGATCCTATGGGTCCCTTCCAACCTGTGACTCATAAATTCCTTCCTATGGTACACTGAGAGCTGGCACAGTGAAAAAAGAAAATTTTCAAATATCAGACCAAATTTCAAATGGTACACAGAATTGTGAGACATTACTGTGATTCACTTTTGTCAGATTTTAATGTGGAATATACCCATAAGACATTGAAAGTTAATATAATGATTCATCAAATTGTACTGACATTGTACTTCCAGAATTTGATGTCCTGTACTGAATGGTAATTTTCTAACAATTATGAAACACCAAAGAAGACAAAGAAGTCATAAAAACATCATTGCTTGAATACATTTACCATGTCTTTCATTATTTACCGGCTTTGGCAAAACACTGTTGATAGTGAGAAATACCAAGAGCTCAAATTCCCCATTGCTGCAAAAGAAATGCCAGGAACTCCAGGCAATATGAAGTAGCTGGCTACGAGGAATGGAGTGGGTGTGAAGTTCAAATGTGGGGTCAGAACCGAAAAATACAGAGGGAGGAGTACAGACTAAAAGAGTAAACCAGGCACGGTGTGTTCCAAATGTTAAATAATGATGTCATTTTCCATGTGCTTTTTTTTTTTTCCCCCTCAAAAGATGCTCTTTTCAAGGACACTGCCTCAAATAAATCTCTGTTAAAGCATAGTCCAGAGAAGTTTATGTATCTTGCATGAAGAATTTAAGTTATAGATGCCAACAGCTGTTTATATTTCAAATACTCACCTCATGATAAATCTAGACTGTCTTCCAGACTGGTTTTTGGTTTTGGTTTGGGGTGGTTTGTTTGGGGTTTTTTTGTAAAATGTAATACTACTCATTGACTACTGGAATTAACTGATGGGAAAGGCAGAGAGAACAAATGCCATTTTTAGGTATGAGAATTAGGATAATTTGTTGACAGGTAATATTTCTAAATGTGCTGTATGTTTAGTCTTACCTTGAAGTTTGTTCTCTGAAACTTAACTCTATGCAGATGTTTGGACACAATTTTTCAAGTAATACGTATATGAGGATCTGAAACAGGTGCAAACAAATATTGTGCCAGGAATTCAGAGGTGTCCTGGCAGTTTATTACCTTTTGGGATCTGAACAAAGATCTTGCTCCTTTAATATATTTTCAAACACAGGTTATGCAGTTACTCCACAGCAAACAAGGAATAAAGATTGGATCCAGTTTTCACCTTATGTTTCAGCTCATGATTTTTACAGCTCCATGATTTTAATATACCTTAGTCAGTTTGGCCAGCAACAGACAGCTGTTAACCTGTGCTGAAATACCAAAAGGGAAAGAAATTTTTATGAGTACCTGAAAGATGCTGTTGCTTGCTGTGGGGTTGGGGTTTTTTTTGGACCACAAACATTTCCTCAAAATTGTATTGGTCTTAAGCAGAGATACGACACAACTGAAAAAACAAACACTGTGGCAAAACACAGACGACTCAGCTCAGTTCCAGTCCCTTCGTAATATTTTAGTGATCCTAAAGGCCAGCTGAGGAGATGCTTGGAAATGTCTTCAGCTGTTTTAAAGCCATCAAAGATGACTAAATGGCCAAAGAATGGGTGTGGGTAACTACTACATCATTTCAGTATTTTCCATTTGCCAGTGTTGCCCTTGAAGACTGGTTCTTTCTGCTGAGGGCACTCCAAATTGTGTCAGGAGCCAAGTTGGGAAGACAAAAGCATCATCCTGTGGAGAACCGATCCTTTGTTGCTTTCCTCCAACTGCACGGCTCAGCCAAACACGAAATTTGAAAGCAACAGTGAATCCAAACCACAGAACATGGTGAGTTAGGATCTGGGGATTATTGGGCCCACTGTGCAGGGCAGAGGGACCACCCACTCCAAAAGTGTGATTTATTCCCATAGAAGTCAGAGGAAAAGCTTTAATTTGAGCGGAGTTGGGTGAAGGCTCCAACCTAACTTTTTGATAATATTTTGAGGAGACATTATTCTAGTGCTTTGGAAATCTCCAGCTATGTATGTGGGCATGTACATAGCAGTATTTAGGTTTCTTTCTCAGGCTTATGAAAGTGGATGCCCTGTTAAACAGGGATATACCAAAGAAAACTATTTCCTAGGGGTTTTAACTTAATTATACCTTCGACAACCAAAAGGTAACACCAAATGTCCATTCCAACATTCATAGTGTCATGGTCTGTAACTGAAATGTCCTGGCAGTAGTAAAGTTATATGGAGTCCAGTGATGGGTTAATCCACTGATCACTGCCCAGAGTGGATTTGACCGACCTTGCTCAGGAGAAGAATGTCCTTTTGCTGTATAGAATTAGCAAACTATAAATCTTTCAAGATTGGATAAGGCTGAGATTAGGGGACAAAAGGCTTCATGGTACAGCGCGAATATTAAATCCTTTTCCTCCCTTAATAGGCATGTTTGAGTATTTTTCATGAAGTTTATTCAGGATGTTGCCATCTAAAGTTGTGTCATCACTTCCACTAAAACAAAACAAAACAAAAAATTTCCAGCAATATAATGTGGTTTGGAATTTGTGTCTGCAAAGTCTATCTTTGAAAAGAATTTTTTTAATTGGTACAGACATTTTTACATTATAAATTTAATTTACAATGAACAATGTCTTCATTATTTTGTCTTGGTTACATTAGTCCATTTTCAAAAAAATAAAAAGCTCACAGTCAAACTTATATGACAATGAGAAATGAGCCTGAACCAAATCCCATGCAGCAAACACGGAGGACAAGGGGGAATGATTTTAAATTAAAATAGAAGAGATTTAGGTTAGATATGAGGGAAAAATTTCTTACTCAGAAGGTGGTAAGGCACTGGAACAGGTTGCCCAGAGAAGCCATGGATGGCACAGCCCTGGAAGTGCTCAAGGCCAGGTTGGATGAGGCTTTGGGAACCCAGTCTACTGGAAGGTGTCCCTGTCCATGGGTTGGGTAGAACAAGATGAGCTTCAAGATCTTCCAACCCACAACATTCTGTGATTCTGTGAGACGAAACACAGGAGCACTACAAATTTGCAAATGAACAAACACCACCTTGTCAAATTTCTGCTGCATCTGAAACTCCCTGACATTCTGTCATTTTTATCGGCCTTTTTCTCTCTCATCAACCTTTTCCTTTTTGTGACAGCATTTTTATTTGACTGAAGATCATGCCTGTTTTTAGGTATCATGTTATAACTCTTTCTATTATTTTATCATTTTACTAGAGTTCTATTTCATTAGAAAGTGCCCTAATATCATGGGGATCCTCAGTTGTTGAAATCGCTTTCATTTTGGATTTGATAAACCTCAGTTGTCACAGAAGAGTTCATTTTATGTTAATATAGCATTTGTAGTACACTCGGAACTACACAATCAGGGTAATAATGCATTTTTCATTCATGAAGTCAAGCCTGAAAATGCAGAGTAAATCTACTTTTTCTGTGAGTCCTGTGGCTCAGCATGTACTACAGGTAGAAGATAAAATAGGAAAGAATTGTAGCAGTGTGCTTCAGATTTCAGCTAAGTGTATTGCTACAGTTCAGTAAGAAGAGCACTGTTATTGCAAAAGGTAAATAAGCATGCCAAAAATATCCTAAAGTTCTAGCTTTTCCGAATATTTTGTGTAAGGCTGCACTGCTCTGGAGTGTTACCATTTATTTGGTTAAGACATTATCCCCTAAAAGCTGGACCGTGATGTTCTTGTTTAACCACCAAAATTACTCACTTTGAAGTTGAGTAATGTTATGTTATATTGGTTTGGGGTCATTCATTAAAAAAAATTACCAAAAAAATCTCCCTTTTTCCTACTCTTCATTAGAATCATTGACATAGAATTACTGACCTTGGTNATATGAGGGAAAAATTTCTTACTCAGAAGGTGGTAAGGCACTGGAACAGGTTGCCCAGAGAAGCCATGGATGGCACAGCCCTGGAAGTGCTCAAGGCCAGGTTGGATGAGGCTTTGGGAACCCAGTCTACTGGAAGGTGTCCCTGTCCATGGGTTGGGTAGAACAAGATGAGCTTCAAGATCTTCCAACCCACAACATTCTGTGATTCTGTGAGACGAAACACAGGAGCACTACAAATTTGCAAATGAACAAACACCACTCTGTCAAATTTCTGCTACATCTGAAATGCCCTGACATTCTGTCATTTTTATCGGCCTTTTTCTCTCTCATCAACCTTTTCCTTTTTGTGACAGCATTTTTATTTGACTGAAGATCATGCCTGTTTTTAGGTATCATGTTATAACTCTTTCTATTATTTTATCATTTTACTAGAGTTCTATTTCATTAGAAAGTGCCCTAATATCATGGGGATCCTCAGTTGTTGAAATCGCTTTCATTTTGGATTTGATAAACCTCAGTTGTCACAGAAGAGTTCATTTTATGTTAATATAGCATTTGTAGTACACTCGGAACTACACAATCAGGGTAATAATGCATTTTTCATTCATGAAGTCAAGCCTGAAAATGCAGAGTAAATCTACTTTTTCTGTGAGTCCTGTGGCTCAGCATGTACTACAGGTAGAAGATAAAATAGGAAAGAATTGTAGCAGTGTGCTTCAGATTTCAGCTAAGTGTATTGCTACAGTTCAGTAAGAAGAGCACTGTTATTGCAAAAGGTAAATAAGCATGCCAAAAATATCCTAAAGTTCTAGCTTTTCCGAATATTTTGTGTAAGGCTGCACTGCTCTGGAGTGTTACCATTTATTTGGTTAAGACATTATCCCCTAAAAGCTGGACCGTGATGTTCTTGTTTAACCACCAAAATTACTCACTTTGAAGTTGAGTAATGTTATGTTATATCGGTTTGGGGTCATTCATTTAAAAAAAAAATTACAAAAAAACTCTCCCTTTTTCCTACTCTTCATTCTAATCATTGACAAAGAATTACTGACCTTGGCCAACAACAATCTGTCTGAGGCAAGTACTTAAACCCGGAGGAAGGAAGAATCATCAATAACAACTCTGGTTTTCCCATATAAAGCATGCTACCCCAATAATCAGTAACTGAGTGGAGGATGAGATGCATTATAAAGCATATCTTTCACTGTGATGCTGTCAAAGCTATTTCTGTGTTGATTTCTACTCCTTTCCACCCTTAGGGATACCAACAGAATTGCATCAATAGCAATCCTCCAAGAAAATGTCACTTCATACTTGATTTTTGCTACCTGAGTGTATAATGGACTTTACTTAAACGTGTTTGCTTTCACACACTACCAAACATAAAGAAGTTAATGGGACGAATGTGTCCCACTTCTTTTCTCTCTCCTTTACATCTTTAATTGTCTTCTATTTAAGAGTTATGGACAGATCTCTTCTAGGACCACCTCCTTTCTACTTTGGTGCCTACAGTGTGGGTATTTCACTAAACTCCCTTTGTAACTTATGGGCAGACACAGGAACTATGAAAATGGCTATTCGACTGCCTAGTTCTAGGTATCTAATTTAACCTGAGATAAATCAAAACTCGGAAGTGTCCTTTTTCTTTCCACTGAATACAGTGAGAGTTTATAAGGACCAGTTTAGATGTAAACATCTATATTCGGCCAGATGGAACCCATCTGGCTCTCTTTATTTCTATGTATTGTCCAGAGGACATCTAATTTCAGATGTTAAGCAACTAACAATAGTAACAAATTCTTTGCAGAGCCTAGAGCAGCAACAGATTTTTTTTGGACACAGTGGTGCGTGCTGACACTGGCCACAAGTCCATATACACAAAAAAGACAATCAAGCCTGTATGAGTTCCTGGAAAGTCAAATGAGGTTTTCCTCTTTGAATGTTCGTTGATAAATGAAAACTCTATGTGAAATAAAAATGTTTCTTTTTTTTTTTTTTTTTTTTCACCTACATACCACAATTTATCACGGTTTTAATGCTTTAAGAAAAGTTACAACTGCTCTGGCAGTGAACTCTGTGTCATGTGCTGCTCAGGAGGTAAAAGAGGATGATCACATTGTCACCCACGCTCAAGGAACAGTATGTTCAGACTGAGCAACGAGAATTCCCCTTGGGACAGTAGGATTTTGTTAGCAAGATTGGGGATGCAATCCCAGCTCCAGCTTCGTGCCTTCACTGTGCAGCCAGCACTGCACCTGTAGCCTCAAACCACAGTAACTGCCCATGTCTATCTTCACTCTCTTGCCTGGTGTGTGAATTCTTTCCAAATCTTTCTGAGACAATTAGATCTTTCTGAGACAATTTAAGTCTTTCAGCATCAAGAGAGTTATTCCTTGTTGGACTGAGCCAAAGTGCAACTTCTCTGGCAAAATTATTCCAACAATGAGGTTTTGTGCTGGGTGTCTTTGAGAGGTATTTATTTCTTGAGGTCATACGGTCTTTTACAGGCCAACATACGCTCTCATTGTTTTATGTGAAGAAAAAAGGTTACGCAATGCTGGGTTAGAAGCTCCTTGGAAGCAAAGAGAGAACTATTGTGTAATAACAGATGTTATTGTATAGCATTTTTCAACATTTACTCTAGACCAGCAAATAAGGCCCTCCTTTGAATGGGGGGTATTGAATTAACATGCCTACAAGTGTAGGCTGTGCCTTCTTCAAGTGCTTTTTAATAAAAAACAAAATCATACCAAATATCTCACATGGGCAATGCTGATAAAGTCATTAAATGATAACTTAAAATATTGACATAAATGGGGGGTAATATACAGCTTCTAATAATTTCTGAAAGTTTCATGTTAAATAAAAATATCTTTCATGCCATTGCCTGGTTTTGGCACTGGAATGCTGTAGCTGCCTCATGAATAGCTCTGAAGGATAAAATTCCCAGGACAGGAGACACTGTCACTCATGAAGTGCAATGGTACATACTCTAACAATAGATGTTTGAAAAGAGATAATATGTGTTGGGGGTTTATTTTTAAATAAACACCCATGTTTCCCCCCACCATTTGCATTGGACTCAGGTCGTTACTCAGTTTAAACTGGATTTACCACAAGCTACAAAGAAAACCGTGAGTGTTACAGCTCAACTTGCATTGTTACAGGATGAACCTGTCCTCTGAGAACCTCACAGTGTCCTTGGAACACACAGCAACTAAGAGAGGATGGTTTAAACAAATTGAGATATAGTTTCAACCCTTGTACTCTTATGAGTAACCCACACATATATCCCTTACCCTGTTTCCATTTGCGTGAACTCAAATTTTGGGACATTTTTACAAAGCACCCAAAAAGAGCACAGTGTGAGCTTAAATTTGATATGTCTAAAGCAGAAATCCTCACAAAATATGCCTAATCCCTATAAAATGTTCCTATTCCTTGGGCTTATTTTTAGTTTATACAGAAATCAGTTTTTCACTCTCTGCTTCCTGTGAAACAGCAATCATAGCGGTGCTTGATTATTTCTGGACAAAGTATTTGCCCATATTGAATATTTTAAAGCCTATAACTTCTAGTAGCACACCAATAACTCTAAATGTGTTAATTTATCCTACTTCTCATCTTACAATTAATCTTCTGTCATTAATTAGTTTACAGTTATTTTGGATAACTCTAACTTGCACTTCATTCCGTTCTGTAAGGTTTTTTGCTGCATATCAGACAGAATCAAAACAAGCTGGACAATTCTGAATACAAATTAGGACCTTCTAGTTTCTATTCCCTCCCCTTCTGCAGTTTTGATATCAATCTATCATTTTTTACTTTAAAATCTTTCAGAACAGTGTTCTGAACATAATTTTCTTGGTTAGTTATTCCAGACCCTAATCTTTTTCTTTTCAACCTTCAAGTTTTATGGTCTGTTTTAGTTCTTTGTCTTTCCCTACCAGTAAATTGTCACCTGCCACCTCCACCTTCATGACAACAAACTGAGAGGGCTGAAATCCTGTAACTGCTGTGGTTATCCATCCACTGTGGCCCATATTCCAACATCAGCTGATATGAGAGCAAAATTGACAGTGGTTCTTTAACCCCCAAACAGAGCTCATTCTGTTCCAAATAATCTCCACCTACCCTACCTGTCAGTCAATTTTTACCAAAATCAGCTCGAGGCTTTATTCTCTCTACCCCCTTCATGGAAGGAGTATCCACAAAGCCATACCAGGACACTCTTAGAACAACTTCACTTCCATAACACCTTCAGACAAGGTGATAATAGTCGCCTTAAAAGGCAAAAGTGTTCTTTTCATGCTGTCAATAATGAACTTGCCGCTTCATGTGTTTCAAACTCTTCAGGTATGGGACAATGTATCGCTATATGTTTGTAGAGCACTTAACACAACCATCTTACTGACTGCCAGCCGTGGGTAGCAGTTCAAGCAGCGCTTGAAACACAGGAAGCAGAGCTTGAACAAGATGATTCAAGGAAAAAGAATATCATGTTACTTCTACAGTTACATATGCTCTGTGGGACAGTTTCTCATTTCAGCCACCGCAGTGTAAATCTGGAATAATTCCACTGGAAAGCTGCCCTTCTGCACCAGAACATGGTGTATTGTATCTACTGTTTGCTGTTAAACACGGGGGATGACTTTTCCATTTATACATCATTTCTTTCAAGCTATAACATTATTTCAGGCTTTGCATGCTAGGCTAGTTATGATTCATATGGCACCAAAATAAATCTCTTCCTCCTGCCTCTCTGCCTTCTCTTTTCTTATTCAACAGAGGGGAAGATGTACTAATTAAAGTCCCGCCTTTATTGGAGACAGATGCACATTTTCAGCAGTTTGCTAGAAGTGTCACTTCTAAAAAAAATATGGGAAACTGCGAAAAAAATCATCACTTTAAATACGCCTGCAGGAAGTTGGGATATGTTTTATCTGCTGTTCAGAAGTACTTCTGTATTACTAACAGGCAATTGCTATCAGGTTTACGATACTCTAGGCATAACCCATCCTCACAGTTTTACACACGTCCGTCCAATGTCTAGGTATGTTTTTTCAAAGTTGCCAACAAATGATAATGATTNAAAGTTGCCTAAACTGTTCTTATTTAATAAACTAAATTAATCAACCTTGATAAAAGAATGAATAGTCTGGAATAAAACATCACTCATTTTTTGAAGTCAGTTTATTTGCAGACTCATAAATGTCTTCTAAAATGTTACCAATTAACTTAACAGAAATAATACCTTTTTTTTCCAGATTTCAAGATATTCTGCCATGTGAGAAAGAGAAGGGTATAATCCGAGAGAGAAAGGCACTTTGGTAATCCTGTTTCAAACAAATTTCATTGGTTTATTTCTGGTAACATCCATTTGGCAAATCAGTGAAAAAATTAACAGTCACAGTAATTCTTCTAAAAACAGAAGTGTAAATAATGTTTCATAGAAAACAACAAAACNGTAGTTGCTTGCAAGCAGAGAAAAAAGGTTATTTTTGGCCCAAGAACCAAGGGAAGAGGACAGCAGTGTCCCCTTCCCTGTCAGGTACCAAAAGTCCCTGCTCAGATTTTCCACTTATTTTTATACCCTTGCCTTATAAATATGGAAATTACTTCATGAATATGCATCCCTTGAACATGATGCCATCAATTTCAACGATGCTTTAAGACCTTCGACCAATCAACTCAAATGTTTCACATTCTTGCCCCATGTTTTTACTAGAATTTCCTTTTGTTTACCATTCAGGACTGGGAAACAAGGCTTTCTTCCTTCTTCTTCTATTCTTGTTCTATTCTTTTTTCTTCTTCTATTGCATGTTTAATTTCCAGGCCAAGTGAATAACTTTAAAATCTAAAATCCTTCTAGAATTCACTAAAATTTCAGTATTTCATTAAAATTCTTAAATCTTTAAACTTCTTCCTAACACACTAAAATCTATAATTTTCTGAATCCTTAGGAGTTAGACTAGATGATCCTGTGGGTCCCTTCCAATTCGGAATATCCTATGAACATGGAGACATGGGCAGAAAGGGCAGGGGAGTGGGCTGGGAGCAGTGCAGAGATATCTGATGGGGAAATTGGAGAAGAGCCCATGGTAGGTGTGTTGCTATGGAGCAGTAAGTCTCAGTGAGGGTTTGGGAAGAGAAGGAGAAAGTGGCGGGAGCTCAAGAGTGGTGAAGACTTTGGAGGGAGAGACATGAGAGAAACCTGTCCTCCTCTCACTTGTCATTCCACAAGTTTTGTCTTTGCTAATAGGAAATGTACNAAAGTTGCCTAAACTGTTCTTATTTAATGAACTAAATTAGTCAGCCTTGATAAAAGAATGAATAATAATAGTCAGGAATAAAACATCACTGATTTTTTGAAGTTAGTTTATTTGCAGACTGATAAATGTCTTCTAAAGTGTTACCAATTAACTTAACAGAAATAGTACCTTTTTTTCCAGATTTCTAGATATTCTGCCAGTCGCCATTATTTACACAGAAGTGTAAATAATGCTTCATAGAAAACAACAAAATAATGAAAACAGTTTCAATGCCTAATTAGAAATTGTGAATGTTTTGATGATATTCTAGGTGAAAGAGATTTTTAGAGTCAGAGGAAGCGCCAAAACTGCCAACAAAGTACCACAAAGGAACTTCTGAAAACTTCAGGGATATATTGGCACATGAACAGTTTAGTGAATGTGTCTTGAATTTCTTGGTGCCAGT
>WEKX01001657.1:36532-47947 GCA_013390025.1 Pitta sordida | reverse complement strand
CAAAGCAGAGATTCCCTCTACCCACCAATGCCGCATGGAGCAAATGGATCGCCCTCAACACACAGCGTGCCCTTATCGGGAAACCAAATCACTCTGGCATTCTAGAAATAATTACAAATTGGCCCGAAGGTGAAAACTTTGATCTTGGTAATGAAGAGGGGCAAGAGCAGTTGGTACGTGCTGAAGAAGATCCACCATACAACCAACTGCTGGCTGAAGAAACACATTATGCTCTCTTCACTGAGGGTTCTTGTCGCATTGTGGGGATGAAATGGAGGTGGAGGCCGATGTTTGGAATCCTACCCAACGAGTTGCAGAGGCTATTGAAGGAGAAGGTGGATCGAGCCAGTTTGCTGAACTCAAAGCTCTTCAGTTGGCCTTGGACATTGCTGAGAGAGAGAAATGGCCAAAGCTCTACATCTACACTGATTCATGGATGGTAGGCAATGCTCTGTGGGGATGGCTGGATGGCTGGAGAAATGGGAAAAGGCCAATTGGCAGCGTAGAGGAAAGCCAGTTTGGACTGCTGATGAGTGGAGAGACATTGCTGTCCGAGTGAAAAACCTGCCGGTGAGAGTCCGTCATATAGATGCCCATGTTCCCAAGAATAGGGCTAATGAGGAGCACCAAAACAACAAGCAAGTAGATCAGGCTGCAAAGATAGAGGTAGTCAAAATAGATCTAGACTGGGAACACAAGGGAGAGTTGTTTTAGCTCAATGGGTCCATGATGCCTCAGGTCACCAAGGCAGAGACACCACTTACAAGTGGGCACAAGACCGAGGGGTAGATTTAACTATGGACAGCATTTCTCAAGTTATCCATGACTGTGAGACGTGTTGCTATCAAACAGGCCAAGCGAATGAAACCCCTATGGTATGGTGGGCGGTGGTCTAAATACAGGTATGGGGAGGCCTGGCAGGTTGACTATATTACACTGCCTCAAACACGCCAAGGCAAGCGCTATGTGCTCACCATGGTAGAAGCCACCACAGGATGGTTGGAGACGTATCCTGTGCCTCATGCCACGGCCCGTAACACCATCCTGGGCCTTGAAAAACAAGTTCTGTGGAGGCATGGCACCCCTGAGAGAATTGAATCTGATAATGGGACTCATTTCAAGAATAGCCTTATCAATAACTGGGCTAGGGAACATGGCATTGAGTGGGTGCACCATATCCCTTACCACGCACAAGCTGCAGGCAAAGTGGAATGGTGCAATGGGTTGTTGCACCGTTGAAAACCAGCCTGAAGGCACTAGGTGGAGGAACTTTCAAGAATTTGGAGCAGAATCTAGCAAAGGCCACCTGGTTAGTTAACACTCGAGGTTCCACCAACAGAGCTGGTCCAGCCCAGTCTGAGTCTTTGCATGTTGTAGATGGAGATAAGGTACCAGTAGTACAGGCTAGAGGTCTATTAGGAAAGACTGTTTGGGTAAATTCTACTTCAAGTTCAGACAAACCCATTGGTGGGGTTCTTTTCGCTCAGGGACCAGGGCGCACTCAGTGGATAATGTTGAAAGATTGAGCAACACGTTGTGTACCACAAGGAGATCTGATTGTTGGGTGAAAACCATCTGTAATGTGGAATATCTGTGTATCGCTGCCACTTTTGTATATAGGTAGGTAGATGGATGTAGATGGATGTAGACGGATAGAGATAGATGGAGATGGATGGAGATGGATGTAGGTGGATGGAGATGGATGGAGATAAATGGAGGCGGATGGAGACAGATGGAAGTGGATGTAAATGGAGGGAGGATTAGAGCATTAGGTCAAAGATATGGAATAAGGGGTGGAATGTCCTAGAGTGGTGTGTGTATATATATATATATATATATATATGTATATGAGCCCATCCCAAAGTACATAGTTCAGATCCTACCACAATGCAATTCTGTCACAAAACATCTGCCCAAAGGATCTCTGCTGAGCTCAGCTCCGGCGGCCAAGTGTTTCTAGTCACATGCCTTGCCAGGAAGGGAAGATAAGACAAAGAATCCTCCATTGTTTGTCCAGTAAAAACAAGAAAGCCCCTCCCATGGCCACATGACTTTCAGGGAAGGGAAGGGGAGATAAGAAAGGAGCCCTATTGTCTGTTCCAGTAAAAAGGAAAAAAGTTTAACCATAGAACAATAGGGCTCTCTCCGTAACGCCCACTCATTTTAATAAGTCATTAGAATACTTCCTTAAAACAAAAATTGTAAAAAAAGAAAAGCAACCTAGAAGGAATATTGATGGGTCTTTAGATGCAGTCATACTATTTTTTAAAGATCTGAAGTTCTCCCTGGTTTACCCTATTGGGTGACAACTTCACGTCCTTGAAATCATAAGCCACAGCATGTCCACTGTACTGGTACAGACCCTGTTATGCAGCATACCAAAAGGTAAGAACAGGACAGGCATAAGAGACAATACGGGCTCCTTTGCAATGCTGCAGATTCCCTCTGGCTTTGGGGAAAACAGAGTATGGCAGGTATGTTTGTGTTACCTACACTTCAAACACTGATGGAGGAAAACTGATGGAGCACCTAGGAGGGACTGGAATACTGAAATTCCTTTAGTTTAGCTAATAAACATGTATTTACATTTGGTCTCCAAATTCTGCTTGAGTAAGATTAATAAAAAGAGTGCAATCAAAAATTTTAATGGTTGATTAAACTTCAATTTCACTTAATGAAAGTCAAGATAAGTTGTATGAAACTGCTTTATTGACTTAGTAATGAACAAAGATCAGACTGTCCATGCAGATTAAGAATGATTAAGAAAATATTTCCGGTATTGTGAACCTCCAAAACTATAACGAATTACCTCCAACTGCCTTTTTCAAGAGAACAAACTGTTTAACAACAAATTGTCATGATTCCTGCCTTCTCTTTTTAGAAACACCTCTGAGTGGAGGTAGAAAAAAGGCACAGCTATAAAACAAGTCTCTTGTGCAGATTTTTGCAGCTTTCTTTCAATAGGAATTTAATACAACTTAATTACATTAATATGTACATATCACTACAATATATGTTATGCTCTTGTGAATATATGTAAGTGATTTTTTGTTCAAGTTGATCAAGTCTGATCCACGGTACCATCAGCACATCTGTATTATGTCATCATATCTTCTCTGAAACCTTTACAGCACGTGCCTGATGCTTTCATGGTGCTTGGCTCAGTCTGAATCACCAGCAAAAGGAAGTTGTTTAAGATTCAAGAAAAACCAACAAGGACTGAGATTTATGAGAAAAGAAGAAGGAAACAATCAAAATATTAAGTAACTTTTTCAGTTTTGAAATCTAAAGTCTACAGCTATTTTTTTGCTTTACTTCAAGGGGAAGGAGTTCTGTTTGTGTTTCTAAATGCAAAATCAGAGATTTTTTAGTCCTACTACTAATGAAAGATTTGTTTGTGTACATTCAGAAGTATAGAGTCAAAGAAACAAAACCAAACATACATTTCTGTACACAACTTTTGTGTACCACTGAAGACAAGTAGGCATGGTTTTTGTACACAGAATATACACAGTTTTGAGTATATGCACTATACTGTAGTAACATCATAGTTACAGGGAGGGCTAAAATAAAAATTAAATAATAAACTAATAATTAAACTCTTAAAAGAAAAGGAATAAATTAACTGACAGAATTGAAGGTATAAGCACTAGGTTATTTTGGGAGAGAACTAGACACTGGTTAGTGTAAAATTAAAAAACAAATCCAGTTTAAAAAAGTATTTATGCTTCATTTGGACTTTGTCAGGAAACTACGCCAAATGTATTTTCAGGCCACTTAATACCACTCTGAATCTAGACCTTCCAAAGTAAACAGAGTTCTATTATCTGCCTCTTGCATTACCTCCTTCACAGCCTTTTTATATCTGAGGATGAATATTTACAGGCTTTGTCTTATTCTCAGAATGTGAGGAGCTTTGTGACACAGCTTTTCAAGTAATACTTCAAAGAACAGAGCTCTAATGATTTCATTACCATAATGGCTGTTCACAGACTTCACTGTTACTGAGCAAATGCACTGCCATTTCAGTGAAGTTTAAAAAAGTTCATGAAACCTGGATGTGTTTATTTATCACTGTTTAACTTAAATTTTAATGTAACAAATGCACAAGACATGAATTTACTTACAAATTTGACAATTTTCATATGTAAACATTTTCCTAAGGATTTAATATATTTCTATTTTTAGAAAAACTATCTTTAAAAAGAATTGTCCAGTGCTGCCCATAGGTCTTTGAACACACTCTTTATAATAACATATGAAAATCTAATGAAAATGGAGATTATCAGTAAAATTTCCTTCATTTTCTCTATCAAGTCTGTAGAGTGAAGAGCTAAGAATTGTGTTACATTCTAATTTATTAACAAGAACAACATAGTCATTCACTCATTGATTTATTTTATTAATATTAACAGGAACGCTTTAATTGAAAAAGTACCATTAAAAAATCCATCATCACTTTCTGACTCAAACTGGATTTTATTTGGGGTAAAAATCATAAAAATGTGGCAAAGAAACACATTTATGTTACTGCAGTAGTTGTAACTAGAACGCAGATAAAACTTTCAATTGAAAGCTTTGAATTGCTTCAGATGTACTTCGCATTTATAACTGCTTACATAGGTTGCGCGCAGAAATATCACCCTAATTCTGTGGAGTTTTCCCCCCTAACACACTTCTAAATTATATCAGTTTCTAGTAATCATTCCTCCACAAATAGTCACATTCGAAATCATTAGAAAAGTGACGAAAAAGGAGCTTCAACACATAAGAGGGTTAAATAGCATAAGGTTAGCTCCCGACAGCACAATACCAAGCTCCATGTTGCTTTCTTTTTGTAAAGTCAAAATACACTATTTGGCATCTGATTTGCTATGGTATTAAGTCTAATCTTCACAATTTCAATGGTTTTAATGATTTTCTAAAGCTTTTGTTCCATTTTGTGCCCCAAGAAGACTTTATTTTTACTTGGGAATTACTGAAATTTTGGCAAACATACTCTGGATTTTAACCTGTTCAAATGAATCTATGGACCCACCAACAGCCATCACCATCCTACAGTTTGTCATCCTGCAGTTTGTCAGAGTCTTTTAGCTGCTGGCTAGCAATGCACCACCTCTTTCTGTGCAATATCCTTGCTGAGGAAGTCAGGAACACACTAAAAGGGACTTGTGTCTTTCCAGTGATACAATTTAATGATTCTTGTCATCCTCTTACTACACCATCTCTTCATCCATAAATATGCACTCTAACTCTCTTCTGTGGTCATTTGGAACTTCTTTTTCCACAAAATCCTGTTCATACAAGATTTTGTGGAAAATGGATCTCAGCAACAATCTTCTTTGAATCAATCTCATTGAAACAATCTAGTTGAGTAAGGATCTTGAAAACAACCTCATTTTCCCCTTTTACATGATTCATTTCTGAAGTTGACTTTATAATTGCCTGTCACAATAAACTATTATTTTTCCCTTTACTGCTCAGAATGAGGTTTTTTTCTCGTTCGTATATAAGGTAGATCCATGTTTCAAATAACTAAAACACTCTTCTAAATTCCAACTGGTTTTAGAATTAATGTTTTCAATTCGGCCCCTACATTTCCCACATCTTTTCATCACATCTTCAGAGGTAAAAAGTTCCTTCATATTCAAGCTATTAACAATAGTCATGTGGTCTTGTTTGCAGGGTAGCATGGCTGAACCAACTCAGAATAATCTGTGAACCTGTAATACTTTTCAATCTGTGCAATGAGAGTCTCATAAACTAGAGAAGAAAATAGAAATAATTTGCTTCTTGGAGTGTAGCATCTCATTGCAAACTACTCATAATGTTTATACAGTAGGCAAATTAATTTCTGAAAATCCCAGAAAGAATCCTGACATCCTGATTATTCTAAATGTCACAAATCCAAGTGACCTAAGTAACTAAATGCCATCCTGCTTCTGTTCCTGGTCCTCCTGCCATTGCTACTATGGGCATTGCCAGGGGGACTTGCATCCTGTAGTTGTGTAAAGCAGGGCTGCCATGTTTACATCAGCTGGCCACTGATGCTCAGACTCCTCAGGGTTGAGGCTCCTCAGGTATGTTTTTTGCCTGCCTGGAGCTTTGTTTTGGCATATTTACCTACAACAGCAATTGCTTCAATGACCCAGTGGCTATGTCTAATTTTATTTCTTACCTTTTATGATGTAACCGTAATTTTTATATACATAATAGTTACAAACTGCTATTCTGAGTGAACTAGAATATCAAAACTGCAGCATAATGATGTAATGTAGAGAAAAACAGACACAGCACCACAACAGAGCCCTTGAAATGGGGGACAGGGGGTACAGCAGGGGAGTGCAGATATGGGATGGTAAAAGAGAGGTTTATATTGAAGACTCACCAAAAGGCAAATACCTATGGGAGCTGGGTAAAACTAATTTAAGGGTAACAAAGAGAACAATGAGCAAGTATTCAACATATCTAACCCACGCTGTATACAGGAAATTTCAGTGTGACAGAGACTTGCAGATCAAGGAAGACCAGGGTGTAAAGTATTTGAATAACCACTTTAGTACAGTGGTAAGTGTCCCCACCTGGTGTGTGGGAGACCTGGGTTCGATTCCCGCCAGGGAGACAGTGTTAAGAGTTGGACTAGATGATCCTTGTGGGTCCCTTCCAACTCATAATATTCTGTGATTCTGTGATTCTGAATCACTGGCAACAGAAAAAGCAACACAGTGAGCCTTTATCTGCCATATACACCATCAGTCTTTTGAGACTATGTGCCTCTATAAGTAAATCTGGCAAGGCTGCTCTTTCCATGCTCATGGTGCCAAAATTTCCTGCAGCTATTTAATTCATATAAGAGTATGTCTCATAAACAAGTATAAGTTAAATCATCAGATGTTGTAATCAGAGTATGACTGTTAACTGTAATGCCATGTGCGCGTACTTACTAGGAATAAAGTCTACTCTAATATTCAATAGAATACAGCAGCAAAAGAAAAATTTGTTACTGGTCACCCAATCTGATCTCCTCTCCCTCTTCCAGGTTCTTTAGCAGCAGAGCTAAGATGCAGTTTTACGGTTTCCCCATTCACAAAACATAAAAAAAAATAATTAAGTGTGACACTGCTTATCTGATGTTTTTTTACTTTAGTAAGAGAGGTTTCCAAACCCCAAAGGTAAATATGAAACAGCAACCTCAAAGTTAAAAATAAATATGTAATATACAAAATATTTGCAAAAAGATAATTGGAAATTTTGCTCGGCTCTCCTTCCAAGAAATTAATTAATCTGGATCCTGTATGTACTAAAGCAATCAGCATCCCTTCCAAACAGGGCCAACAAGAGAACACTGTAATTAGTAAGTGTGGGCACAGCCTTGATTTAAAATGAACCATGAAATAAAGTACTTGATATACATGAACACAAAACATTTTGCATACTTACAGTGATTTGATCTTTAAATTTCAATTTGCTGCTTCTGAACAAGTGGTTCAGCTCTGACTGAAAGAGATGCTCATATCCCTAAGACGTTCCTTACTTTCAATAGCTTGCTTTACGTAACCAATAAATCTTGCTTGCTTTCATTATCTAACAAAGACTAATATAGAAATGTTGGTGAGAAGTATATTTTGATTATATTTTAAAACTGCTTACAAGTTGGAAATACCTAGCCTCAGATATATTTTATTATCAATTTGTTGGGCCAAGTTACTGAGGGTGTTTTAATTTTTACCGATTCATTAGATTCAAAGACTTCTTATGGCCAAAAGGAGCATATCCAAAAATTATATTGTTAGTCTAATTAAATCATAACACAATAACCAGAGAATTATTATTAGTGTCCTTACAGTGATCCTAATTCTGGTAGCTCAAGATAAATACAGTTCAAATGACACACACACATAGACCTTCTCGTGCCTACCTCCTTTGTCTGACATTCTGCTCACCCTTCCACAGCCACTTTGGCTCCTCAATTAATTGATGCCTTCATCTGGGGCAAGATGACAAGTGTCCCATGTCCTGCGCTGCGAGAAGTATGACATGGACAATGAAGATTTCTTGTTCCTCATTATAGGGTCTATTTGTGTCAATTCTTATGTATTTACTAATCTGCCCTACACTGTGCTTTTGTTTCAGTAGCTTACTGCTCTACTTTATATCCAAATTTGTTATATATGGTACTGGATATTAATTAATTTTATTTCTTTGGTTACCCCTGAAGTTGCTTTAGCTGGCTCCCAGTGTTGTTTCTCTTGGATGAGCGGTAATCATCCTAAGTGAGTTGTTACAGCCCTGAGTCTCTCACACCCTTCTCTGCCTTTCTTACCAACTTATGCCCATACTTCTCTATGAAGCATTTTAACCCAGGATCATGGATAGCTCAATTGCACAGAATAACTCCTTGTTATTACAACCTGTATGTTATGCATGTAATAAAAGTATGTATGCATCCATGGTTTAGTAACATATATGCACAATACAGTTGTACAAAAGCTTAAGTGTAGGATGTAGTAATCCTCCATTCATTAGATAATGGGTTTTAGTGATGCAAACTAAAACATGACTCCAGAAAGGCCAAAAGAAGTCCAAAACTTCTTTTGAAGTATGTGCTGTGAGGCTAATGTGCAGCCTGTGGTCTGTTATTAGCAATGGTAGTACCTTATTTACTTCACTGCAAGTTTACAAATTCTTTTAACAGAAAACCAAAAATTAGTTATGAGGAGGTAATTTCAACAAGTTTTCTTGGGAATTATTCAGGCCTGGTTAGAAAGAAACACCATTTATAGAGTTATAACTTTCCAATAACAAAATAACCTGTGAATGAATAAGAAAAGAGCACAAGAACAGATCAATAGCCTAAGCAAACTCTCACTAAGGAAAGATTTGGATTTGTATTAGACAGGATAGGAAAACCTAAAATCATAGACATGGAAGACATGAGGAGGATGAGGTAAATGCTTTCTTCATGCCACAAGGCACAAAACAAAATATAATAGGGCTCATTAAAAGAAACAAAGTTAGATTAGAAAATGCATATAGGTATATATGTAGTCACATGTAATTGTCATAATGAAGGATGGGAAACCTGAGAAGGTTGTAGAATGACAGTCCTCGATAGAGAAGCAGTCCAAAATAAGCTGGAGAAACAACTACAGTGATCCTCCAATTAATCGTGGTCCATAACTTTGCAGGATCTGATTAATCGCCATTGATTTTTCTGTGACTTGTTCAACCTCACATATGCGCAGAACGTACTGAGAACTCCATCAGCTCATGAATATATGAATATGTATTCATGAATATATGAACGGAGAACTCCGTCATCTTATGAATATATAACTGGTCCCACCCTCTGTCACCACCCACCAGACTTGCTGTACATCCTTCATTTTCACCATTTAGGGGCAAGAGGAACTGCTACAATCTCCGTGAAGCAGGGAGTGCTGCCGAGCGGCTGGCGCAGAGGCACTGGGGCTGTGCCAGCTGCAAACCGGGGGATGGTGGGGGACGGCAGGGGACGGTTGCCACTGTCAATGATGACCCTGGTGGGGGGGTGGCAGACAAGTGGTTTAATCCCCAGGTGGGCAAGAGCGGAGCCACTGATTCAGCACCGTGCCTCAGCTCGGTCTGCATGGCCGCGACATCGGCAACAGAGCCCCGTGTGTCCTGATGCCAACATTGCAGGCTCCTGATGTCAGGGTATGACCCCTAGTGCTGGCACCGGAACGTCCCCCGGATGCCCAAAATAAAAAATTTGTTCTGGGCAGCGGGAGACTATGTACATGTACTGCAGATTTTTTGTAGATGTTTATTGCCATGCCAGCAACACAGAAACAGTTGATACTGGACAGGCCTTGGGGGTCTCTTCTGGGATGAGTGGGGCGGAGGATGTGCATAGGGAAGGTAGGAGAGGGAAGGGGAGAAGGCTGTGAGTGTTTCTGGCATGGGGTGCCTCTGTCCTCTGATGCTGCGCCGGCTCCTCCCACCCATCTGCCCCTGCTCCTCCCACCCATCTGCCCCTGCCCTGCACATCTGAGGAGCGGCAGCAGAAGCAGATCACAGAGAGCCACCAGTTCTTTCACCCCTGTGCAGCTGCCGCTGGTGTGAACTCCTGTGGACAGCTCTGGCGAGAGGTAGGGAGGTGAACCTTGGCCGCCATCCACCAGGGATGGGGCAGGCGACAGCAAGCCAGGGAGCAGTGGTGATGCTCAGCTTCCCTCGGACCGCAGTGTAGGTCTGGCTGCACATAGCTCTCAGCCTCTCCCAGGATCCTGTTCCGGAATGGCATGTCGCCTCTCCCGTGTATGAACACAAGAGACATGCACCAGTAACCAGAAACCCTGATAAAACCCAGGGAAAGGAGACTGGCAGGAGGCTCTGTGCCCACTCGAATCTGTGGTGGGGTTGGGCACCAGCTTCAAGGCTTCCAGCAGGAACATCTGCAGGAGGGTTTCTGTACAGGGATTCCGTGGCCATGAAATGGCTAAAGGCATTTTCTCTGCTTTAATGAGGTGTTACAGAGTGAGCTGCACTCCCAGGACCTCTCTCCAGACCTTATTAATGGAGGGGGCATGGTTATGGGTATGGCCTAATTGAATATTCATAGGTCCACTATCTTCACAGATTCTGGACTGGTGGGACCTGCGCAGACCTGACCCCCCACGAGTTCCAGACCTTGACTGTAGTTACAACACATCACTGTACCCCCTGGAGATAACTCCTGGTGTTAGCAGACTTTAGGAAGAATTGCAGTTTTTCTCTCTATAATTCCTTGGCTAGATAGACTCAAAAAGTCAAGTACAATGACACGGTCCTTTCCCGCCTTATCTATACTGTGATACCATGATACTGTGATAAAAAAGAATTTTGGACACAAAAATAAATTTTAAAAAAGAACATATGTCATGAGGGAAGTAGTTTTTCAGTAATTATTTATTAGATAATCACTTTATTTAATATTCAAAATAGGATTTAAAATGGAAAAAAGCCATTTAATTGTTTGAACCTATCTGGGGACATTGTTTAGTGTTGGACTTCGCAGTTCTGGATTAAAGGTTGGACTTAATGACCTTAAAGGGTTTTTTCCCTACAATTCAATGATTCTACTTTAAATAGACATGTTCTTAAACAACTAAACAAACTTTTGATTGGCTAAGTACAAACATTCATCATTTTCTGTACAGGGAAAGTCTTAAGGACTATTCATGATTCTGCATTTTGACAACTGGATAGAAGCATTTTATATTGGGTTAGGAACTGGTTGGATGGATGAGCTTAGAGAGTGCTGGTGAATGGTGCCACATCCAGCTGGCAGCCAGTGACTAGTGGAGTCCCACAGGGATCAGTGTTAGGCCCGGCATTGTTCAACATCTTTACTGACGATATGGATGAGCGAATTGAGTCCATCATCAGCAAGTT
>WEKX01001657.1:22497-36340 GCA_013390025.1 Pitta sordida | reverse complement strand
CCTGGGTGGGTGTTCGCTTGGGAGTTGGACTAGATGATCCTGTGGGTCCCTTCCAACTCAGAATAACCTGTGAACCTGTAGTACAGTCTAAGTGCCCGAGATTAAAGAAAAAAAATTGTTAGTTGGTTCCTATGAACACTCAGTGTGCCACTGTAAGAGACTACAAAGACTTTGGTTAGTGTTGCACATTTCCTTGGACATATTGACCTAAAGGGGTGATGATTGCTGCTGTATTCAGAGTTGTGAAGGGTTTAAGTAGAGACAGCACAAAAGTATTGTACTCTTTGTGCTTCTTCACTATGGCTCTGCATAATCACCATATGTCCAGTTCTTATTTCACCAGCAGTGCATTAGTTCTACTAACAGGACTGATTCAAATGTGTATATTCTTGGCACCCTGTAAGTTAATCCTATATTTTTAAGCACACATAAAGATTCAGTCCCCTCAGAAATAAAATTCACACTATTTTCCTAGAATTTCTTTTTTATTATGAAAATGTTGCAAATTTTATGAAGGTGAATGCTAGAGCTTTATCCATAAACAAGTATGAACTGCTTTAGTTTAGTGGACAGACACCTAAAGAGTTTGTGCTTTTGGTAAATTCTTGAAAATATGTTAACTGGAATGACATTTTTTCCAGAGAATTATTCCATTCAAAACATAATTAAGTTACAAATGCATAAAAGGCTCTTTTTTGTTCTAACCCAATAGATACTAACAGAACACCACACATAAGAGCATACATGAACATCTGTTATGCTAGGCTGGAACAAATATCTACTCTTCACTCTGAAAAATCAATCTAGAAAATCTAAGACCAGAAGTATTAATTTAAAGCATGTCAAGTTGTATACAGTGTTATGACAAAATATGCTGAATCATGGTATGCTTCTGAAACTGCAGAGTGCATGCTTTCTTTTTATGTATATCACAGTTACAAAGTCAAATATATACTCTAATTATAATTTCAAGGGCACTATTAGTATGTAAAACTGTCCTTATTTTGTAATAAATTTCTTTCTTAAGGAGAAGATAAGCTGAAGTTCAGTGGGTAAAAATGCTTAGTCAGGGAGAGGGTGCGCCAATGGATAGCTGCTGACGATGTTTGTTGAAGTGCTTACTTTATTACTTCAGGGTTTGAGTGTGATCCTCTCCTTGATGGCAAAGCTGGGTGTGTTAACATACCCCGTAGTGAAGTTAAAAGGTTTAAAATGGTGATGTTGTCAAATTGGCTGTGTCACCACATTCAAAGCTTTAAAGCACAGATTGAAAAATGATTATAAACACTCCATATCCTCACCAGGCCAATCTATTCCCTGTATGCACAAGATGTGTATCTGCTTACATTACTGAATAAAGCAAAGTTATGTAATGTTAGCACTGCAAAATCAAAACAGCTATGAAAGATTGCACAGGATTTCACTCTGGCTCATATATCACCATCAAATTTGACAGATGAATTCCAACTACAGAATATTTATTGCTGACGATGATGTAAGAAAGAAGAAAAACAGATTCCCACTTGAATTTGAATGACAGGTATTTAAAAACCAATCTTTTGGCCCACCCCTAGCTCCCCCTAAACACACACAAAACAAACAAACAAAACAGAAAAAAAAAACCCAAACAGAAACCCCACATAAAACAAGCAAAACCCAAACCCTCAAAAGAAACCATCAACAACAAAAAACAGCAACAACAAAGCAATAAGGCAATCTTTACAAGAGAGTGGAGAATATGCATCCCAGTAATTTTAGTTTAGAGTGTCAGAGTAATTCAGAAGACTGAACATGGGAAGTTCAAGTCCTCTGTCAGCCAATGAAAAAAGCTGTCTCTGTGAGAAATAGAGAATATGTGTGTCTTAAAAATGTGAGATTTTGAGTTTAGATATTTATAACAATCTAACATGCATGATGAGAATTTATATCAGCATCACTCTCCACCACTTGGACAGACTTTTTCTCAAGTGTCCACACCTTTATAAAAGTATGCATGTGAAATTTATTAAGCATAACTTCTTTACTAAGAGGATAGACATTTCTCCTGTGTACTTAATAACATCAGTTTATGAAGCTTTTTTTAAGCAGTAGCACAGGTTATTTAAATAACTATCTACTTACCTACCTACATAACTGTAATTTGCAATTCCTTCTTAGAACCTGTATCTGGCAAAATTACACTGCCATAATAATTTAATTGACATTAAGACTGTTTACTATTGTTCCTTGGTTATTTTTGCATGGTTAACATGATGGCCAGCTAAAGGGAGATAAAAGATATGGATGCTGTGCATGCCACCTGCAACCATTTCTGAAACTCTTTTCACTGTCTGTGCAATGCAACTCTCCATACTTGTTCATGTGGGTTCCTCAAATCTGTGTCGTCGATGTACTTTGAACTGAAAGCCCAGACTTTAAAGAACCTCAATGTACTTCATTATCAGGAACCATGGCAAATCAGTAGCTCAATGTAGAAAAAAACCTTCAAGATATGTGTACATAGTCTGCTTTTAAGCTCTTTTTAATGTGAAAAATTACAGTAAATTTTACTTGGACTGATGCAATCTGCAGCTGAGGTTTGAGTACTTTGTTCTTCCACCTACTTAATTTCTAAGCAATACCACTCACTAAATGTAATGGGAAATGAGATCAGACTAAAAAACCCCAAAACTACATAAGGCAATGACTCCTCTCTTTCTAGTCAGAAAGAGATACACTGGCTCAGTATAAGTACGAGCCCCTGTCATAAGTACTTATATGTCAAATATCAAGCTGAAAAGAAAAAAGACACACAAAAAAGGCTATATATAGACAGCTGAAAACAAACTTTAGGAAGAAATGAATCTGTAGCCTTAATCAGCATCAGTTACTTCACCTTATACTGGTTTTGTGAAGATGTCCTTCTAGCATCTGGAATTCAGGCTATTTCCAGTTTAAGGCCAATCTACTGGTCCTTGAAGGGTTCTATGAGATCAGATCCAACTCCCAGACATCAGTTCTCATAGCGATTAAAAGATCCCAACTACAATGTCTTCTCACTAGAAGTAATAAATTCACTATGTTGGAGGAGGAGGTTGTGAAAACACAGAATTTTCACAGGTGCTTGTCTGAGAAATGACCCACTTCAGCACTAAACACAAAATTAATTTCTTACAGCTGAGCTTTCTCCCATCAATTCTTCACACATGTAAATCCAATAAACCCTAATCCTTACCTGCAAAAAGAATCAATTTGTCTCTTCTAAAGGTTGTAAAATAAAATGGATTGTTCATTTCTGTTTTAAAATCTTTAGAAGGTTTTACAGAGATCAGAACTTAAAAAGTATGAAGATTAAAAAAAAAAAAAAAGACACAGAAGCAAAGACTAGAATTATCCACAAAATTTAGATGTTTTCACAATGAATAGTAGAAACAAATATGTGGCTGATGACTATTCAGTGATTTTTCTTCCTTCCTTTCCTTGTCCTTTTTTAGTAGGGATCTTACATTGCTATTCTCATTTTTAGATAAGCAATGCACAATGAGGGATACATGAGGGAAATTCAGTTGTTTATCTCTGTAAACCTGTTAGGTCATACTAGACCAAAAGTCGAATGAAATTTTAAAGCCAACTCCTTAAATGCAAAGAGTATTTCTTACTCTCCTAATTCACTGTCTATTTTAGGGCAATAGAGACTCCTCTATGTTCAAATACGTGCTAGACACATGAAAACAATTTCAGGACTAGTGTTCACGCAATTCAGTACAGGAGAGGGAAAAAAATGTTCCCAGCAAGCTGACATACCTGAGAAATTTATTCTAAATCCTGTGTACAAGCTACATCACACCTTTCCCTCTGAAGTATCTTTCCCTGGTTTTGATTTATCTGCTTGAAACAGCTATTTTTGTATGGCACCATTTTTTGGATGAAAAGGCATAACTGTTTTTCTATCGTTATCCTAATTTCTCTTTTGAAATATATTCTGAGGCTACAGAAGAGCTTGGCTAGAAACCATGAGGCAATCTACAGGAAATATCAGGAGAACATTCCCTTGACTTTGTTAGTGACTTTGAAACTAATGGATTTCACCTCTCAAAAACCTTTGACAGATGCCTGGTGACGCCAGGTGACTGGGGTTCTACCAACACAGGAAGCCACCTTGTCTTCGGATAGAACCAGCAAGAAAAAAAAAAGTCAATCACATAAGGCGATTTTTTCATAAGTTATTGTGAAGCACAGTTAAGCTTATTTTCATATTAGATTGTATCCATATTGCACACATATGCCTCACCCTTTGTGCCAGAAAATAAAAGCAAATGACAGACACATAGAAAAAGTCACCTCTATAGCATTAATTCAGGCTTATCTTTTTATTACTTGGTCAGTACTTACATATGACTGCTGTCTTGCTCTGTACAAGGATAGATTACATTCAGCAAAGTAATGAGGTGTTCAAAAGAATTTTATCTTCTTTTTTTTTGTAAAGTATGGCCTTAGGTCTTGTTTGCACACCATTATTCAAACTCTCCTTTGAAGCCATTTCTTTAGACTTCTCTGTGGTGCTCATGACTATATTTCATGAACAGCAATGCCTTGCTTTTACAACTGCCTATAATGTATGACTGCAATATTATCCTCATTTTACACTGGGTAGCTAAAGCATCAAGATTAAGAACCGTTCATTTGGGGAACTTGCGATCTGGAATGACCTAGACTTGAGTGCTCTGCCTGCTCACCCTGCTCAAATCACAACCTATCAATGACTGCAGCCTCCACACTAGTCCATCAGCACTGGCTGCTTTCCCGTTTGGGGAACTCCTACTATCAGGTATCAAAAGCAGGTCTTAGAGAAATAGGAAAGGTCATTAGTCAGCACTCCAACAAATGTATTTTTAATGGCTTGCTGAGCACCAGGTAAAATTTCTGAAGCACTACCAGGGACAGAAACAGAAATCGGCTTTTCAATGACTTCACTAAGAGACGACCTTTGTAGACCTGCCTCATGCATGGTGGGAGTTCCAGCTTCTGTAAGACAGAGGCAGGGGGCCTAAAAGAGGCAGCCTCCCCCATGCTCCAAAGAACTTCATTCCTACAACTCAGTCTGCCTTCTCTGAGATTGAAGTTGGGTCCTGTGGTATAAAACAGCTCAGAGATGTGTCATTAAGTATATATAATAGGACTTATGCTGGAACAGACTAAAGGTCACTCAGCTTGATGTCTAACAATGGTTAGTAGAGGTTACTTGAAGGAAGACTGTAAGAAACCATTGAAATATGAACAGACATAACTTTCTATCTTGCAAAACCAAGAAGCTTAAGATTTCCCCCACACATACTTCATTTTGGTTTAGTTTCGTTTGGGGTTAATTATTTATATTATTTTAACCCAGAATTTGCCTCCAGGCTAGTGCATTTAACAGTTACCAGTGGACATTCATGAAATAAAGTGGCGTCAATAATTTCTAACATTTTTGTTTCCTGCAAAATATCTTGACACAAGAAGCTTAATAATTGAGGGCTACAACAAATATATTTGTCCAAAATAGCCTACAGTCCTCTTTAGCACTGTCCTTGCAGGATAAAACTGTGCATTTGAACTCCTTGGGTTCAGAAGAGAAATTATCCTGAATTTTGAACGTTAAATGATGAGTGCTTTAATCCAAATGTACAAATCAAGACATTGATTGCTGTGTGTGACCTAAGACAGTGAATATGTCAGGCAAGCTTTTTTGACTATATGGACTTTTTTGGCGCCCCAGTTCACATCCATCTCCCATTACAGGTGGCAGTTTCTCTGGTATACACTGTCTACAGGAATAATCCTTGAATAATGCAGTTCCCAGCTAACACAAACTCAAGATATTTACATATAGTCAGGGGGCAGAATATACTTGGAATTAGATAGTATTGAGAAAGCTTTGCTTATATTGCTCAATACATTTAAATGCCCAGTAAAAATTCTTTCTCCCCATATATAAATATGCACATAATCTATTACAGCATCACAGAATATTCTGAGTTGGAAGGGACCTACAAGGATCACCGAGTCCAACTCTTAACACTGTCTCCTGGGCGGGAATCGAACCCGGGTCTCCCACGCGCCAGGTGGGGACACTTACCACTGTACTAAAGTGGATTTCATCTACACACAGAAATTATGTGATCATTTTAATTTCAAAGAAAGATTTAATTTGAAAGAAAACTGCAAGACTATTCTTTTGTATATGTGTGTGTATATATATATATATCTCTATATCTATATATCTCCTCTGGAGATACATTCTGGAGATACCATTCACCATATGGTGAAATGTTGAGCATTCCACCATAAATTCCTTTCGTGAAGTACATGGAAGTTGTTAAAATATCAAACTCAAAATGGCTTAGGAATATAGAGCTCGTATGATTGGAATGGTTCTGCTATGTAACCTTGAAACAATTATATCCTGCCAGTAGATGAGACTAGTAGCCATGCACCAAAACCCTTACAGGCATTTATAAGTTAAATGAACCACAATTCAAGTAAATTATAAAAAAATATAAATGACATCTTTATCAGGTGGTCATAAAAAGGAGGAGCAACTGTACATCACTCCAAGAAGCTTTCTTTTAAAATCTCAGACACTTTTCAGCCCACTGTAATTATCCTAACTTATAAGCAGTAAAATGTTTAGTGGGAAAACTTACAGAAGAAGAATCTATGAGTGAAATTATGCTGTTAATGGGGAATTGGTGATGCTGCAATTTACTAAATATTGTTGCAGATTCCTCGTGTCAGGTTGCAATAAAAGGAAGATGTTATTACAAAAATTTATACTGGTTAATTGTCCTAGATAATAATTAATATACTTTTATGCAACACGAACCCAATATTTTAAGCCAGACACATGAGTTTAGACATAAAAAATCTCACAGTATCAGCTGCTGTACGGATCCTTAGCCTGAGCATGGACTTAGATGGCTGAAAGCTGGCAGTCACATTTAAATATTGTTTTCTCACAACACCATGGCATTGGTTTAACAATTAAAACCATTTGTTAATTTATTCTGATCATCCCTTGTATATGAGACACGTGCTAAAATATTTTTTCCCTGAAAAATGAAAGTAAGGATGAAAATTAAAACTGGGCTGTTTGAGGATTATTATAAACACTCAAGAGTACAGGGGAGTATAGTGTGCAGCTGTTTATATGAATGGCACATATTTACTTGAGAGCGTTGGACATTCTTCAATAATGCATATCACCTCAAGCTAGGAAAATGTGACTAGCTAAAGGCAGGGATAGAAATGCTGCTGGGTAAGCTTTTTCTTGCTTTCTTCAGTCCTTTATTTGCAGTGGAAAGGGAGATAGAGGGAAAAGGAGTGAAAGAATTTATAAGAAAAGACTTGGTGTGCTGCATTTGCTGTCTGGACTTGCTCCTGCTGTTTACCTTTAAAAAGGTCTACATGGCTGTTGCTCTAAGAACAAGTAAATAAAAATAAATTTGAAAATCTGCATTTTCAAAGAATATGTTTTGTGAAAAGCCTTGACAGATTTTTTAAGTAACTGTTGAAAAGCATCAGGAGAAAAAGTCACACCAGCACCTCAGATTCAAGAAGAGTCCAAACCTTCCAAAGTTTGAAAGAGAAAAAGATCTCATAAAAATATTTTTTTTAAATCCTTCAGGTAATTGTCTGTCTTTGTGTTTATTTAATACCAAGACTCTACAAGATACAAAATGGAGTAACTTACTGAAGCTAACTGGATCAAGGATTTGACTTGGCGTTTTTTCATGTTGGGCCTCTTGCATATGGAAGGGCAGTATCATGACAAAAAACCTCAGGCAGGTCCTGGCACTACAACATCGCCCTCAAAGGAACTGGGCACACAAAGTAATGACACTATGCTATAGCAAGTGGGAAGTTTTAGAGAGTTACCACTGACAAGCTAAACTTAGGACCAACACATTAGCTTTCATCTGTAAATTCCAGAGCTCTTCACACAGTTATCATCCTTAATTTGTATTCCATTCCATTCCATATTCTGAGTTGGAAGAGACCCACAAGGATCATCGAGTCCAACTCTTAAATGGTTCCTGGCAGGAACCAAACCCAGGTCTCTCGGGTGACAGGCAGGGACACTGGATAAGGACTTCTAATCATATACAGCATTCTCAGTGAAGCAGAGAAAGTCAATGCCAGAATAAGGATCAGAGCTGAGCTCCTCTAAATGCATGTCTGAGAGGATTTAACCAGAAATGTTTTTATTGAAACACTATAAAACTGCATTTTGACATGTAGATAGCTCACTAAGGGGAAAAAATTCATACCATAGGTTGCTGTTTCCCAATACTTCATGCGCATTTCAGGTCACTTTATGAAAGTACCATACTGATAGGGAACCTGGCCCTTTATTTTATTTGTTGACCACACAAGTAATGGGCATAGCCAGGGTGTGCCTTGGAACAGTGACAGATAAATTGGTATGATTTCAAAAAACCCTCAGTAGTCACTGTGTGAAAGTCATCCTGCTCTCTGCCCTGCACCCTTCCTATCGGCTGCTGGTGATAGACATTTCTCTGCAAGCATTCCAGGCCAAGGATGGAGTCATCTATTTGCACTAAGTGCAAGTGTAGTTGCTGCTGCTGGACAACTTTTAACTTTCCTATTGCTCCTTGCAGTATCTGCTGGAATGAGACCAGCAGTTCAGAAGAAAAGTCCATCTTTCTTTACTTTGTGCTTTCACAGGCATTTACAATTTACTAAATGCTCCCCTGGAGTCAACTTGTGTAGTAGTGCTGTGCATTATGTGGTAGCTACCATCAAAGTACTTACACCAGCACTGGAAAGAATTACACCTGAATTGCTCATTTTGGTTTTACGGTACAGAGTGGTACCCTCTGCAGTGCCTCCAGCTTTACTAGTGCAAAGAACTAGAATGACTCACCGTCCTACTTTGGATTCAAGAGAAGACAGACTTTTGCTTTGCTATTAAGGAAAAAAAAAAAAAAAGGATAAAAAAGCTTTCAAGCATCTTCTGTTCCAGCTGTAAAGATATGGCCATGTAAATTGAGCATTCTTGGCAGGTAGCTTCTTCCTAATGTTTATGGGTCAGGTTGTCAGACATGAACAGCAGGGTCCTTCAGGTACTGTGTCAATAATTCAGATGTTCAAAGCACTCCTGTGTAATAATACAAACCAGCCACTGCTGAATGTATTTAGTGGTTGTATATATAACTGAAAACAAAATAATTAAAAGCCTTCTGCAGATGGGAGTTTCCAATTACTGAAGGAGCCTGCATGTGAGTGTGAAATCAAAATCCAATTTTTGTCCCTGATACGAAATTGTTTCTTCAACTATTTAGATAATATTGATCTGAAATTATGGAATCAGACTCTTAGGAGTGCAACACACCACTGGAATTCGTGGTGCAACACCAGCAATTTGACATCTCTCCTGGCACCAAGAGGTGAAGCATTTTAAATTTTAAAGATATAACTTTTTCTACCAAAACCTTACAAAAATCTTCCTGAGGACTTTATTTTTTTTAATCTAAGAGAGACAGAAGGAAGAATCCCTTGATCTCAGTAACAGAAAAACTGTCCTCCTGTAGTGATTCTGTTGCTCCAGCTTAATATCATGGATTTAAGAGGAAAGCCAACAGCATTCTCAGAAAATGTTATTACCATCAGGATTTATTTTGATTTTTCATAGATTTCTATATCTGTATTCCATGTCATGATTTTCATCCCGTCTTATTTTATGGAAGAACAGATAGAATCATGGAAATCTTATGAGGAAGTTGGTTGACTAAGCACAGGAACCTAGTGCCTAAATGCCACCTTAGGATATTCTGATTTATCTCTAGCTGCACTCTTAAACACACATAGGATCACTTTAATCTCTGGGTGCCAACCCCACGCCAACACCTGGGATGGTCTAGGATATTTGATAATACCAATAGACAGGTTTAGCATAAGCCATTGAGTTCCTCCCCTATTTCAGAGAAGTGTTAAAGATCCAACTGTTGCCAAGAAAACATGGTTTAGAGTTGCTACTTTCATAACCTTTGTACCTAGAATGCAAAGGCAGCAACAAGGAGGAAGTTCAAAACACCTTCTTGTTCTCCTTTTAAAATACATCTCACGTAGTCAGAGAAAAGCCCACTGCAACCCCAACTAGGTCCCAGAATTAGAGAATTATCTTGGACAGACATCTTTTTACTCTTCCAAATGCTGTATTAATTAAATTCTCTTGTAATCTTTTGGAGTGGCAGAAAAAAACTACTGTTGTGGCAACTCCAGAGCTATCCTTCATGAACAGGCTCATGCTGAAATATTCAGTTTACAATAGCTTCTTCTGAATAGCTCAGAAACTTGGCCTTAACTGGTATTGCAGTTTTCAGAGTAATTGTGACATTTTATTTGTATGCCTACAGAGAAAAATATAAATATTTCAACAGAGTGATGGAACCAGTTTCCATGTAGATCAATGGATATTCTCAAGGGTTTTTTTGAAATTATATCAAGCCCTTAATAAATAAAATTTTATTTTACTTAAATATGGAACAGCACTTTACTACAGACAGTAAAAAATAGTAATTTTTTTGTTGGAATACCTGTATCTGCAGGTTTCCTCCATTTCCAACAGACATATTAGCGTCATATTTCAATTTTGTACTTAACGTCAAAATAGGATATTAAAACCCCCAACCCTGATTCCTCATTATGCTGAGTTACTTGCATAATTATTCTTCAGGCATGACTTAATTATATGCCCCACCATGTGTTACTTTTCAACATCCTAAGTGGTACCACCTTACTGCTAGGAATATTAAACAATGATTTTTTGTTTGGTTACACAACATGCTGTGTCTGAATTCACTTTCCTCTCATAGATCCCCCATCCTAGCTTCTGAATTGTATTCCTTACAAGAGTTTCATAGAAGGGCACTTAGAGTCATGTTTGCTCTACAACATTAGAGTTGGTGTGTAGCTTTTAGGATTTCCTGTATCCCAGCTATTTTTTCATTTTTCAGAAAAAAATTAAAAAGAAAAAATAGTGAAAGAATGAAGAAAATCATGAAGGAATTGCAGAGATTCAGTTTTATTTCAGGTCATTTTTTTCTTGCCCTGTAAAAATCACAAAGTAGTAATCAAGTTCACATATGAAGCATTAGGAAAACTACCTATCTACAAATGGAATTTTTTTAGATACCTAACCTAAAAGAACAGGAATGCTTAAGAATAAGTGAACAAAAACAGATAGTGGCTAAAAAGATACTGAAGGTCTTGATCCAGATCAATTGAATAGCAGAATCACAGAACCAATTAGGTTGGAAAAGACTTCTGAGATTAGTTGGAAAATGCCATCTGATACCCATAATCTTTGACTAAAAACCCTCATGTCAACTAGACCATAGAACTAAGTGCTATACCCAGTCTTTTCTTAAACACCTCTAAGGATGATGATTCCATCACTTCCCTGGGTAGTCCATTCCAGTCCATCCGATGGTGGACATGAGTTCTGATCAAACCTTGTACATCCCAAGTTTTTTCATTATAATCAAAAAATATGGGACCTTCTGTTCACAAAAGTGTTAAACATTGCAGTTTGACTAACCAACTCAGAAAGACAATTTTTAAAAAGAATATTTTTCTGAGAACAATGTTAAAGAGTTTGACTTTAAGAAACCCAATGACAATGTCCAAATGAGTGAGAGATTTTTATAGTCAACATTATTCTATATCTAGAGAAGCTGTGAACTCTAGGCCACTGAAGTCAATAAAAACCTCCCATTAGTTAAATCAATTTTTGTGTCAAATTGAAAATGAGGAGATATTAGAAATACTCCCAAAGTAGGAAGCTATTTTAATAATGTTGCGGTTTAGAGGAAGATTCTGGCATTATTTTCCCATCCCCCACCAAATCCGATAGAATAATTTCTTTCCTCAGAGGGAAGTGAAGAAAGAAGAAAATTATTTATTAACTAAAATACACATATTTATAACTAAAAATCTTGCTCCAGAGAGTGGAGGAACAACAAAACCCCCCCAAAATCCCAACTTGTTAACAGTCCAAAAGTGTTCAGTCAGTTTTCCTCCTCCAGACCAGAGGGGGGTGGGAAGGGAAGCGTGATTTAAGGGAAATCAGTCAGGATTCAAGGTAGTTGCTTGCAAGCCATAGAAAAGGTTTATTTTTGGTCCAAGATGCAAGGAAAAAGGAACAGCACTGTTCCCAGCCCTGTCAGGTGTCAAAAGCTCCCGCCCAGATTTGCTACCTATTTTTATACCCTGGCCTCATACATATGGAAATTACTCCATGAATATGCATTCCTTGAACATGATGTCATAAATTTCAACTTCACTTTAAGACCTTCAAATAATTAGCTCAAATGTTTCACATTCTTGCCCCATGTTTTGACTAGAATCCTCTTTTGTTTACCATTCAGGACTGGGAAACAAGACTTTCTTCCCTTAATATTGCATGTTTAATTTTCAGGCCAAGTGAATGATTTTAAAATCTACAAATCATTCTAAAATTCACTAAAATTTCACTATTTCACTAAAATCCCTAAATCATTAAGCTTCTACCTAACTCACTAAAATATATAATTTTCTGAATCCTCAAATCAAGGAACTGGAAACAAGTTCCTGGCTTGATGTGAAGCCTCTCCAAGGCAGATAGTTGAGATTTATACAGTTCGGATACGTCTACGGGATTCTCCAGGGAAAGCTGGAAAACAAAGACTTGCTCTGATCACCGCCACGCAACACAACAGGACTGCCGATGTTCATAATGCAGCTCTCAGAACTCCTCCTCCACTGCTGTGATAGGTCATTCCCGTTCTGGGATCGTCCATCATCACTGAGTGGGGAGTGGGTGCTACAGACTGCACCGTCCAAACAGAGTAATATGGAATACAAAATACAAAGATGCATTAACCACACACATTACAATGGCAACCTATGACAAATAGTTAGGTCAGCAAAATTGATGTTAATTTTGCTTTATTTATTAGTTTCATTTGTTTAACAATTTTCCAAATCACTGTCCTAAAACAAAACATCAATCACAAAAACAAAAAACCCCAAAGAAAACAAAACACCCCCAAGCCAAATCAAAACAAACCTGGGATGTAGTGACCATGAGATCATAGAGTTTTCAATTGGCAGTGTGACAAGAAAGGGCATGAACCAAACCTCCATGCTGGATTTCCGGAGGGCTGACTTTGGACTGTCTAAGAAATTACTTGTGAGGGTACCATGGGAAAGATCCCTTAATGGCAGAGGGGTCCAGGAAGGCTGGACATACATTAAGAATGAGTTCATGAAGGCACAGGAGCAGGTGGTCCCAAGGTGCCGAAAAATGAGTCGGAGGGGCAGAAGGCCGATCTGGATGAGCAAAGAGCTCCTGAAAGAACTAGGGGAAAAAAGGAGGATGTACAGCCTTTGGAAAAAGGGGGAGGTAAGTCAGGGTGTGTTTAAGGAAGTCATCAAGTCATGCAGGAGAAAAACTAGAGAGGCAAAAGCCCAGATGGAACTCAGCCGTTTCTGTTAAGGACAGTAAGAAATGTTTCTATAAGTACATTAACAGTAAAAAGAGAGGCTGCAACAACTTTCACTCCTTATTGGATACTAAAGGGAACATAGTAAGCAGTGATGAGGAAAAGGCAGAAATACTTAATACCTTCTTTGCCTCTGTTTTTAAAAGAAAGACAGACTGGCTGCAGGACAACTGGACTAGTGGGCTGATGGAAGGAGTAGGGGTGAAACAAAACCCCCTTGTAATCCAGGAGGAGGTAGTCAAGAGACTTGCTGAGTGGTTTGGATCCTCATAACTCCATGGGACCAGATGGGATCCATCCAAGGGTGATGAAAGAAC
>WEKX01001657.1:2741-22464 GCA_013390025.1 Pitta sordida | reverse complement strand
GGGCAAATGTTGAATGGCCAGAGGGTGGGAGGGCCCTCCAGAGAGACCTTGACAGGCTGGAGAAATGGGCAGACTCCAACAGTATGAGATTTAACAAGACTAAGTGCTGGGTTCTTGACTTTGGACATAACAACCCCATGCATCGCTATCGACTGGAGGATGAGTGGCTGGAGAGCGGTGAAATGGAGAGGGATTTAGGCGTAATGATTGATAGAAAACTCAGTATGTGCCAGCAGTGTGCCCAGGTGGCCAAGAAGGCCAATGGTATCCTGGCCTGAATTAGGAACAGTGTGGTCAGTCGGACTAGGGAAGTTATCCTTCCCCTGTACTTGGCGCCGGTCAGACCACATCTTGAGTACTGTGTTCAGTTCTGGTCTCCACAGTTTAAGAAGGATGTTGAGCTGCTTGAGAGGGTCCAGAGAAGGGAGACAAGGATGGTGAAAGGACTGGAGGACAGGCCCTATGGGGAACAGCTACGGGACCTGGGGTTGTTCATCCTGGAGAAGAGGAGGCTCAGAGGTGACCTCATTGCTGTTTACAACTACCTGTGGGGAGGTTGCAGCCAGGTGGGTGAAGATCTCTTCTCTCAGGCTGACCCTCTTAAGCAGCTCAACATCTCCAAGTCTCTTCCGACCTTGCTGCTGCTGTGATACTGTGATACTTTAAATCATGTCCCCAGATAGGTTCAAATAATCAAATGGCTTTTTGCCATTTTAAATCCTATTTTGAATGTTAAATAAAGAGATTATCTAATAAATAATTACTGAAAAACCACTTCCCTCTAGACTGTGAAGTGTTGTTCCATGGATGTTATTTAGTATGATCGTTTTATTGTACCAATGTAGGTTCTACGGGGTAAATTATGTCATCCTTACTCATACTACATATCAAGGATGTAATTTTCTCTTCCTGGATGCATGAAAAAACAGTGGAATCCATTCTTACCAATTCACTGGATAGCGAAGACAATAAAATTTAAAAAACAAACAAGTAAAAAAAGAGAAAAATAGATTGCTTCTAAGGTGTGTATGTCAAAGATTGGATAGTTTCTTTTTGGCAAAGCTCAGATATAAACTAGTCTCTGATGGGTTTGTGCTTACAAGTTTCCTTTGTAATGAATTTTTTCTCATTTTACAATGATCTCTGAAGCTTCCCATCCCTCTTGGCTTCTTGGTCCTGCACTGTGAAGACAGTTTCACAGTTATCAAGCATACTTGAAAGCTATTGTCTCATAGGCAAGAAAATGCAGTAAAATAATTTTCAAAGACAAATGCTGACACTCTTGCTTTTTCTTTCTCAAGAAAATAATTCCTTTCACAGGCTGAAATTGCTATGGTAGATGTTTAACTAAATTTTGTTAAAAAAAAAATAAATATATACTTGTAGTCAGAAGGATGAAAGTGTATTTAATTACTGAAAAAATTAATAATTTTGTATGCAAGTAGCTGAAGTTATGCCACAATATTCACTAGAAATTCACTAGAATATTCTGCCAAGAAATATTCCAATATTTTGAAAGAACATTATAGTAGGTATTTTGCATTGTCACTGGTTACCTCACAGGGATATGCAATATCCACTGTTGACACAAAGAGCCTGCCTTATTTTTAAATTCTTGTATTTGCTCCCATCTGCTGCCTAACGAAAGATCATAATTTCATGTCTCACTTTTCAAGCTAGATGTACTTCACTGCATGTTTTTATGAAGTATGTTCTTCTTTGTTTCTTGGTTGTTTCTAAAGTTTAAAAAAACAAACAAACACAAAACTCCCCAAACCAAACAACCTAAACAAAAAATGACCCCCCCAAAAATTAACAAACAAAACCTCACTGAAAAAACCTAAAGTTATTTGGGTAATAGCTGAGATGAATTGTGTTCTTCAACTGAAAGGTTTTGTAAGTGCCTCATGCTTTTCTGGATAAATAATCATAAGTAATGATCTTGTCCTAGTTGACCACAGACAGACAATGATCAAATGATACTTTCCACAGTTTGTCTTGTTTGTAAGTTGCATTGACTCCCCCAGTTTCCATTTTCCCAGCTTGCTGGGAAAAGTTGCAAACAACTGTTCCTATCTTCAGCTGTTTACTAAAGAACTGTCCACAAGATGGCTGAGCGGAGTATGGATTAAAAACACAAATGAAAAATCCTTAAAAATTTAATGCAGATAGCAATGTTATAATTTAATTTTGATACTGACTGGGATTTTTCGGAAATGCAACTGTTAAAGTAGGTAGAAATTCTTAAGAGTGTAATATGTTTAAATTTCTACAACTTGTGGACATTCATAGGGCTTAACTGACAATTGCAAATCACAACATAGCAAAAATGACAACAGAGCAGTGTTGATCATAAAAACTTCTTTGTATGATTTTGCTTCAAAAAACAAAGTAATAAATGACACCTACCATGAAACATAAAAGTATTTTCAAATGCTAAAAAATGAACTTTTCTTGCAAGAAAGGAGCTTTTTCCTAAGGCTACTCTCTACTTTCATGATTCATTGTAAAATTTCAACTAAGAAAACCCCAAAAATAAAACCCCAAATGCAAAACATTCCACATAACACCTATTCTGCTTTCTTTGCTGGTATTTCAGCAAACTGGATACTGTTACATCCAATATGCCTGTGTCACTGAAGACAGAGAAAAATGCAAAACTAGCAAAGTGAAAAATATTAATTCACTGGGAAATATCTGTTTGTTACTCCTTAAAGAAAATTAAGAATGCTTTTTGAGCATTGTGGAACAGTTTTTCCTTCATCAAACGGACAGATCTTAAGGAATCAAGGAAACTTGGGGGCAAACACCACATTAAAAAAAAAAAAAATTCTTTCATGGACAGGGTGCTCAAAGAAAGGAATAAAGTTTCTCTCTGACCAGCCTGATAGCTGTCTCCAGCCCACCCCATTCTCTTGAACATAGTGAGCACACCCCTCACTAACAGCACATTGAGTAACATGGACAAAACAATCCAGTCAATATCCTGCTCTTCCGCATGCCTTTCCACCAAGAAACTACCTCAACTATTACATATTGTATTTGGAAGCAACACTCTCGAGAACACCAAGAGGCAAAAAGAAAGATAAATTACACTGAAGTTTCAGTGAAGGTTGAATTCAGAAAAGCTGCAGTTAATATCCATTAAAACTCTACCAGAGTATTTCTGTATCCAATTTTTTTGTTTGGTTTAGCTCTGATTATATGTTACTATGCAACTTAGGAACTCCATTTTCCAAAAACTTGCTCAAGTCTGAATTAACTTATCATGCTATAAAGATACTTTTACACTATTCTGGGTATGAATAAGCTGGTGTTGTAAAAAAAAAAAAAAAAAAAAAAAAAAAAAAAAAAAAAAAAAGACAAGAAAAACGAAGAGGTTCATAAGGAATAATACAGAATCAAGTTTTTTTGCATAGTATGTTTAACTTCACCTGATTTCCATAAACCCAGGGTACACACTGTGCTTAAAACACTTTTGTTTTTTGCTTTGTTCTTTTTCTTTTGTCTAATACAAGCAAAGAGAAAACCAGGAAAAAGCATTTGGATTGATGCCTAGTCTCATAGTAAAGTTCTGTGAGCTTTTCTCCCAGCTACCTAATGGTATGGAGAGACAATGGCAGAGAGAGAGCTATAAAATGCTTTACTATATATAAAAAGCTGTACTGAAAGAACATTTTTAAAGTTACAAAACCAAGTACTCAAGAGACAGCAAAGCAAAAATTGAACTGCCTCCCTTTATATGCAAAATTATGTAGTCCTTAAATATACCATTACACAAGGACTCTTCTAGATCCTCTCCCTACCAAATTAAGGGTATGTAAAGAATAGAATTCAATTAACCAGTAGGTATTTGACATTTTGTTTGTTTTTATTATTTAGTGTATGTCCCTAGGCCTTACCCATGCACACCACTCAGACCTTGACAGAATTATTCATTTCTTTCTGGGCTTCCCTATGGTGCTCATCATGCAAAGCTCTGAGCGCTTCCTGAAGGTTAATTTATCTTAACGAAACCTCTCCAAAGTGACATAGTAATATATTCCACTTTACAGACAGGCAGCAGAGACGCATAAATAGTCAATGCTGAGCTACTCAGGGTCTAGGTTGTGGGGTTTTGTCACATTTTGTAATAATCTGCACCTTCAATCACAGTACCCACTCACTTAATTGCAGCTGTGACTGCTCAGTGCTTCTTCATCTCAGCCATCAGGATCCTGAGATGGGCATTCAGAAATGAGAAGCACACTGTTATTGACCCTCTGTGAAATATCTCATGTAAAGAACTGTGGGACATTGTTCCGGAACTCTGATGATCAGAGACAGACTCTGCTTCTCCAAGTCAGAACTTAGCTGCCCTGAGATGAAGGCATCCATTTTCTGTCAACACTTGTAAAGCATAAGTACCACATACAACATCATCCTTTACTTTCCAGGACTAATCAAAAAGCCATTCTTAGAATAGGACAATTTCATCTACCAAATGAAGCATGAGCTAAAGATAAAAGTAAGAGAGGTTCACCAGAAGTAGATCACAGAATCACAGAATCACAGAATATTATGAGTTGGAAGGGACCCACAAGGATCATCTAGTCCAACTCACCATCTAACACCTAGCACCCGTACAGAGACCGAAAGCACATCCCAGAGAGACCGAAAGCACATCCCAGAGGACCGAAAGCACATCCCAGATCACAATTGCCTGTGAATGAAAGGATGAACAAGCTTTTTTATGGCATATTCTAGCTTTGAACCCCTTCCTTGGTGCCTCATTGCCTCTTCAAATCTTTCTTTTCTCTTGTCTTTCTCTTGTTTTGTCAGATTCTAATTGCAGAAGACATTGAAAGAGGTAACACTGACATGCTGAAAGAGGCTCACATGCGCACTCAGGTTAACAGAACCAAAGATCAATCCTCAGTGAAGAGAACCAATCTTTTTTTTAACTCACATAAATCAAAAATTTCATCAGACCTTAGAAAACTTCCTAGTAAATAGTAAAGAACTCTTTGAAATGTAATACAGTTGGGTCTCCTATATCATGGACCCTTGGTGTTAATCAGGTCCCTTGAAGCCCTACTTCCATGTTGAATGGCAGCTTATTAATATGGAAATTTGCCCTGCACCCTCAGACGGCTTCCCAGCACAGCACTGTGTTTCTGTGTATTGGTTGCCGCGGCAGCCGTGCCAGGGAGTTGGCAAAGCGGCAGAGCCCTGGCCGTGCCCAGGAGGGGTGGGGAAGTGGTGGAGCCCGGGCGGGGTGGCGAAGCAGCCAAGGCGCCGCGGCTGGGCTGGGCTGGGGCAAGCAGCCAAGCCGCCGCCACTGTGGCCTGTGGCCAGGACAGGACAGGGTGAGCAGCTCAGCTGTCACCGTGGCTGTGCAGGTTGATTTGCATATTCATGTTGCCTACTTGAATATTCATGTGTGCCAGGTCTCGTATGTGCAGTTGTGAAGAGGGCCCTCCTTTAATGCTGAAAAATCATGCCACTGAGATGTGAAGCCGCAATATGGGGGGGTGTGAAGTGGAAGAGGGTCGACCATAATAAAAAAAAAAAGCCGAAATTATCAAAAAGTCAAAATAAGATTAAAAAATATGAAAAAGTATCTTTGTTATGTTTTTAACTGACTTTTTTGGATAGCAGCACTCAGCCATGGTGTCAGTCATTAGCTGATCATCTTCCTGCAGGGCAAGACAACCCACACCAGTCCATGTTTTTATGGGACCAAAATGCTCCAACCTTATTGCTGACTAGCAGGACACTAGTTTTTTTCTAAGCTTTATTGAGCATCGTTACCTCTATCACCATTTTCTTCCTTAATATTTAAAACAGGTGCATAGACCTAGGATCTGTAAGCTGGGAAGAATGGTGAACGTGCATAGCCATTTATGATTTTGGAGGAGAATTTGATTTGGAACATGTACTTAAGTAGTAGTAAGTTTTAAGGAGATCTATGTAATTCAGGTCCAAGGCACCATGAATGGGTCTTCCTTTATAGCATTTCATTGGCATTTTTGAAAAGTGCATAGATGTTCTGGCTATGACCTCAGAGAGTGTACAGTGATAACTCATCTGTTAGAATCACTGAGAATAAGAAAAAAATTCATCACAAAGCTCACTTAAACCATATCACTCATGCCATAAAGAAAAACTGACACTTCTCACTTAAGTTAAGCATCACTTAAGTTAGGCTACATGAAAACTCTTTCTACAGCACAGAGATTTTACTCAAGGAAACTAGACATATTCACTGCCCAGATTCATATAGCATGGTTGATTGTGGAGAATTCACATCCACCAGGGTGAAATTTAACATTGATAGCATGAGGTGGATTATTTTTGCTATCTGCTTAAAGTATTTCACAAAATCATACGGCTTGTTGTAGAACATAAATAAAATAAAAATAATAAATATGTAACCAAGTTTTAGGGTTGTCTCCATTAAATCCCTTTCCTAATACATCCTCTGTTCTGATATTTTAATAACTGTATACATTACTTTGTACATCTCTGTGACAGTAATTTAAGATTTCATTAGTTCCATTGACTAGAGGGTATTTGAGAGAATTACTCTTCTTTCTAGATTATAAATTGATAAAATTCAATTTACCTATCAAGTGTCTTGAATTAGAATAGGCAAATAAAAGAGAAAAAAAGTGATCTATTTTTGTTTTCTGCTTTCCTTCAAAACCAGGTGATACTGCTTAGATCCTTTTCCCTCCTACCTAATTTGCATTTAACTTGGCTGGTGATAATATGTCTCTAATTTGTAATTTCAACTGATTACTGATGACGTACATGAGTTTGAATTGAATCCTATAATCAGCTTTCATTTTCAGGAGTGACTTAGGATTTTGGCTACCCTTCTGAAAAGGAACTGATTTCTTTTATAGAAATTATTGAAACATTCACCATCTGAACCTGTAAAAGCCTCTGCAGCATGTGTCTAATCATTGAATCACTGACAATCCTTGGTTATTTCAGATAATTTAGGACCACCACCTTTAAATACTGGTACTCTTCTTTCATTTTACAGGCTTTCTTTGGTTTTGAATATAGCCATTGTGTCATCCTTTAAAGTAATTAAAACTCTGTGGTAATAGGAAATCTTTCCAGTAGTATATTTGTTTTCCTATTTAGGGGATCACTTTAGCAATTTAAATTATATTTGATTTATTGAACTAATTTTTACACTGAACTATTGCTATGCTTAATATATGACATCAGTGGAATAGTCTATTACCATGGAGAAATGGCTCCCTTATTTTCATAAATAAAAATGGGAACACATACAATTATAAAAAACCCACAAAACTAAAATGTAGACCAAAAAAACGGTTCCCCAGTCAGTTCGCATTAGTTCTGTGAAAGACATCTCTGCAGCTACATATCAGCAGTCTTGTATGCATGCAATAAGTTGCCTGGTGCAGTGAGTAAGGTGAAAGTTGCATCTTGCACCATTGTGGAACTGCTGTACTCCTATTGCCAAGAAAGACAGAACCTGTTTTGTTCCAGAAAAACATATTTCTCATGCAGATAAAATTACCTTAATTTGGTATGGCTTGTAGTTTTTTTCAGTTTGTGATTAGTAGTTAAAATCATCTATTTGGCAGTATAAATGGTTAATGGATGCTATTGTCAAATTCTATTTAGTCTTAGTCTTAAGAAGATATCTGATGATTGCTTAGTGTAACAAGCACCTTCTAGATGGCTTCTTACTACAAGCAGGAGGACGACTTCAGTCAGAAAACTTCTCTCAGTGCAGATGTGTTTCAGAGTGTTTTGAACACCTAATACAGTCAAGGTTAGTGTCTTGTCTAAACATTATTAATATACATTGGCAGAATACAGGAAACAGGGTAGAAAACATTCACTGCAGAAGGAAACATTCTTTAATATGCTGTAAACACTTTCTCTGTTGTACACACACATATATATTACTGTGAATAATCTGCAAGATATAAAAATCCATTTTTATCTATGTAAACATTTTTCTGTAGAAATCTGTATAATCCAACCTAAACACACTCTATCTGTCTTTGAAGACAAAATGAGGAACATTTTAATGCAAGATGCTAGAAGCATAGTTCTTTGCAGCAGGCAACAGTGAGTGCAATAGAATTACTGAGTAACTGTTTTCCCCTCAGACCCTGTAAGAGGGAGAGAAAAAGGAGAAAACAGTTTAACTCACCAGAAAGCAAACCACTGCATTGCCTTCTTAGCCACTGAGTGTTTAGGGATGTGAACCCGAAGATTATATCAGTACAGTAAATGCTTCTGCTCTCTTTACAATAATAAGCTCTACACTATGAAAAAAAAAGAAAATCTCACAAAAAATCCCACGAAAAACCCCGTAGCTTCACCCCAGCGTCAGAGCCAGAAGAAGCCAGAACAGGTAGAGAGCTGTAGAGAATAAGAAGGGAGAGGGAAGGGTTAAAGGCATTATCGCAGCCATTAGAGGGAAAAGTTGAAGCAATACAAGCACAGTAGACTTCTCTTTCCCCCCCTCCCCCCCTCCTTTCTTTCCCGTACTCCTCTCTTCCCAAGCTGGATCAGTGTGTAGGGAGGGGAGTCATCACGACATCCTGAGCAGCAAGAGCTGACGTTGGACGAAGCTGCCAGGTAGCTGAAAAAAGGCACAGAAGGCAGCTGATACCCACTTTTCAACGGTTTGTGTTTTTTTAGTCTGAATCTGGACTTCAAGAAACACAGCGCCTGAGACAGCTCATCTGAACCACACTGTATTGCAATACTCTCTCTTCTCAAAGAAAAAGACTCCACTGAGTAGCAGAATGCTCACAATGTTACAGCTAGGGCTACAATATTCTTTCTGTTCATATATTTAGAGATACAAACATACACTCATACATCAGTTCTTTATTTTGAGGACATCTTTGGCTTTTTTTTTACCCTGATGTGACTTCTTCATCTTGGAATGATGGGGATCTTTCTAGCTTATTTTGGATTCATTTTCTTTTCAGTAATGTATATTCAACACGGACTTTCTACCCAAGGTAAGATCCCTTACTGTCAAATACGTNAAAGGAAAGGAAGAGGAAAATAAGGAAAATAACCAAAAATTGATAAGACGTGAGAACACCAAGTATCAGGTTCACATTTAGTTCAAAAAATCGTCTATAAATAGGAAGTGAGAAGTTTTCCCTAAAGTAGAAATATAGCAGGCTTTCTGTACTTGGCTGCAAAGACAGAAATAATAGGCATCTTGCAGAAGAGTAAAGGGATTTTGAGGAATTGACATGCATGTGCTTGGGTTTTGCATGTTTGCATATGGGCATGCATGTATACGATAAACACCTACCTTTGCATGCATAATTATTGCATTTAGACCAACCGCTGAATGGCTAAATCTACTGCTTCCCTTAAGATATTGCAGTCTCCTTTCGTGCTGTGTTCCCTTTCCTCTCATTATCCTGCAGTCCTCAGATTCAAACCTTCATTTCTATTCTGTGACTACGAATTTCTACCATTCTCCCCCCCAGTAAAAAAGGGTGAAAAAGGCAAAATTGACTTCTTTGAATATCTGCCTCCATCCCCGTCGCCCTCCTCCCTCCCTCCCTCTCCGCCGAAAGGCGCGCCTTGCATTTCAAGCAGCCCCGACGCTGCAGGAGCCGGTTGTACGGGATCCCGAGGCTGCGGCGACTCTGTCAGCACCATGGACAGATCGCGCCCGCCGCCCCCGCCCGCCGTCCCCTGCCCCCTGCACGCCGTTCCCTGCTGGCAGCTCCCCGCCGGCTTTGCGCTCGGCGGTGCCATCGGGAAGGATGCCTTCGTGTGCCCACACCGCTCACGCGCACTGACCAAGAGGGGAGAGGACGAACAAACAAACACGAAAAAAAAAAAGACCCCAAACAAACTTACTAGCCCTGAACACACAAAATGCACAGTCCTTTTGGCAGCTTAACTCGGTGACTAGCAACCACTGACTCGTGGGGGTAGGGTGTCAGAAAAAGGCACACCGTGAAACATAAAGGTAGCAGCTTTGAAAGTATCTGTTGCCAAGCACAAATCTAAAGGGGAGGAGAAGCAACACTAGTTACCAAATTATCCTACTGATTCCAGGTTGGCTAGAAAGACTGGATAGAGAGGAATAGGGGAGGAGACAACGGGCAATGCTTTCTTCACATCATATTTCTTCTGCATCATAATATGCTCTAGTCAATCTGTTAACAATCCATAACAGAAAGCAACAGAAACCTAAAAGTCTTTCCAAATTTTCCTCTGCTTGAAACACAACATTTACTTCATTGTTTGCCTGTAGTCTCCCTCACTTGACTATCATGATTCATTATTTTGCACAATTTTTAAGTGAGTTATAGGAAAGGATGAGAAGGAAGTAGAGATTGAGACAATTACTGATACACTGGAGTAATCTATGAGGATTAGCTTTCAAACCTAGCAGTGATATACTGAAATGGGAAGATCCTTTTTTTTAATGGACTAGGATCCAAATGTGAAGGTTAGTTCTAGAAAGTGTATGCTAGGACCGAGAAGCAGAAGATGAATTGATTTTTGGTCTGTTTATGCACCTCAGAAGAGTGCCCTGAGGTGCTCATGCCAACTGCTTCTTCAGCTGGGTGCAGAAGGTTTAGCAGTTTACAGGTCTCCAGCTCAGTCCTACAAAACAATAAATCGGTCTGATTTTTTTTGTCTCCTAAACTGGTCTTGCAAAAAATCCCTCAGTGAGGCTGGTGAAATGCTGCATTCTGCCCATGGGTATTCAGACCTAATTATGAGAAACTTCACTAGCCCATGGGAGCAAGCAGGGGGGTCTATAGCATTTCCCATGATCAGAACCAAGAGTATAAAGAGGGTTGATTTGTGCATAAGGGAGAAAAAACACACCTGGGTGTGAGAAACCAGGGGAGATAACTGGGGGGGGGGGGGGAATAGGGAAAAAAAAGGGAGGAAATGAGACAACAGAGAAATTAAAAGTGGGAGGAAAAGAAGAAACAGTAAAAAAGGTAGCACATAAGGCAGAGCATAAACAATTAAGAGGTAGCAAGAGATCCCAACATGTTATGTATTTGTTTTGCAGCAAAATTCACAGAGTTTCCCCGAAATGTCACAGCCACTGAAGGGCAGAACGTGGAGATGTCTTGTGCTTTCCAAAGTGGCTCAACTTCAGTGTACCTTGAAATCCAGTGGTGGTTTTTGCGGGCGGCTGAGGACCCAGAGGCTGGAGCTGAGGTGACAGGCACTCAGGTACTGATCCTCTGCCACGGGGTCCTCAAACCACCTGGAGAATTCCACGGAAGAGGTGGAAGGGAACAGGAGGAGGAAAGAAGGGAAGACCAGAGGGAAGAATCAGAGAGAGGTTCTGTATCTCTCTCTCCAGGGACTTAATTTTCACCATGAAATAAGAGTGCGGGAACCTGCAGATGAAAATGCCCACCTCAAGGGAATGTGTCTTTAGTGCCTGTCTCTCCCAGAATACAGCTAGAGATGATCACAAAACCACACAGATTTCACAGATTTTCCAAAGTCTTTTTTTTCCAAAGTTTGGTTTTTGTTTTGCTTTGTTTTTTTTTTTTTTTGTCCTCCAGTGTTTCTTGTTAGTTCTGGCTTGTTGGGTTTGGGTGGGTTTTTTAATTTTCTTTTTTTCTTTCTCCCACATTTCCACATTTTCCCTTTGGAAATTAGCTGTTCAAAGACTGCTCCTTGTGGGAATTTTTTATTTCCCAAGGGTGCAAGATCCTACACATGCCCTCCAATATACAGCTAGCGCAGTCGAATTTGGCAGCCCCTAACTCTGGGTAGCTGCCACAGGAGGGCACACACTTGGAGCGAGTGGGGGAAGCCGAGGGGAGTCGATACACCACAAGAAGCAAAAAAAAAAAAAAAAAGGAAAATAAGAACGCAATAACGCAATTTCATCCTTCCGAGCGGGACAGGAGCGGCCATGTCCACTTACACTATCATCCGGGGACTCTGCTCCCCACCAGTCTCGGCAACCACCCGTCCCGAAAAGACACCCACGCAGGCGGGATGGCGGCGGGTCCGCGGGGCAGCGTCCTTTGCCCGGGCGTCCCGGCTGTCCCCGGCTGTCCTCGACTGTCCCCAGCGTGGCCCGCAGGTGGCAGGAGAGGCGCATGTCTCCTGCGGTGGGGCGGGAGCGGGGAGAGCAGCGGGGCTCGGAGTGGGGCGGGGGCCCGCGACTCACGGCGGCACTCCTTTCCCTGCAGGTCGAGCTCCTGCCCGAGCGGGACCTGGACAGCGACGGCACGAAGATCAGCGTAAGTGTCGCCGCAATGCACGGGCAGCCCCGCCGGGCGAGGGTCCCTCCCCCCAGTCCGAACCCACCCGGGAGCTGCCGGCAGCGCCGAGTCTGTTCCTGCCCCGCATCCCCTCCCTTTAGCGCCGTAGGCTGCAGGAGGCTGGCAATCCACAGCTCAACGGCTGGACGTGATGATATTAGAGGCCTTTTCTAACCGAAATACGTAATTGATTCTATGACTTCTTCCCTGCCGGCCCTGGCACAGAGTGCCAGGGCAGCTCAGGCCCATGCAGCCACCCACATCCCTGGGCGTAGAAGCATCTGCCAGCATGGCACAGGCAGTAGACCATTCACAGACCCTGGTCATACTCTGTGAAGCAGACAACTTGCACTCATTCTTGTACCTCGTGTTTTATTTTACCCTGGGCAACTGCTGAGTCTACCTTAGTTGCACGTTTCCTTTACCAGGGTGTGCAACTGCTTAAATGGGTGCTTTCCCAGGGCAATACCTACCGGCAGAAAGACAACTCAGAAAGGCTTTGGACAAGACCTCCATGCTGGCAATAATCTTCACTCTTGGCCACTGAGATTCTGTTTTAGGAAAGTGGAATTCTGACACCAGAGTTACAATCTGTTGTTTGGAGATTAAACCAGAATGTTGTCTCAACAGAATTATGAGCAGTGTTGCTCCAGCCCTTATCCGGGGAAAGGATGCCTTTCTCACAGACCCATGCCCTGAGTCAGGCACAGCCACAGGGCTGTTTCTGACCTCAGAACAGCTCAAACCATCCCTCAGCATTCAACAAAACGTATGGTGGTGGGGTGATGGTGTGGTGCTCACTGCAGTGGAAAGAAACAAAATACATAGCAGACACTGCATCATGAGTATATCCTATGAGCCTTGAGAGCTTTTCCCTTTCTTTGTCACGATCCCTTTGGAAGTGCCTTTTGGCTGCAGCCAAGGCTCTAAGGTATCAGCAAATCTTAAACCAGCAACAAATAGAGGTGAATAATTTATTCTAAATCCTTTGATGCTTTTAATGCCTACAAATGACTAACCAAGTCATTACATCAGTTCAAAGTACAACTAGGTGTAACTGAAGGGCATTTTAAAATGATAATTCAGATACATTACATTCAAAACAATACATATTCTAGCCATACTTACATTCCCTATGATACTGCTCACCATAAACAATTTGGGTCATGGATCTTATCTTCAATTACATTTATAGACTATCTTACAAATGAGGCCTACATGTGGTCTTTGGATACCATTGTACTAGACATAGGGCCAGGAGACAATTAATTCTATATCAATTCCGGCTCATTTAAAATCTCTGTAGTTATCTGTAAAAATTAAGACAATATAAGCTGTAGTCTTTTCTCATTTTTGAAGTTACAAATCTCTTTCATTATGTATGATAATAATCCATTATGGGATATTATAATGTTTCTATAAGCTTGCATGAAACATTTGTTTTATATTTGTAACAAATCAACATGACATAGATGTCTAAATCACTTTTTACAAATGTAGCCTATTTTTTTTGACGGCATATTCAGTGTCTCCATTAGTATTACTGTAAATTACCATCATGAGGAAAAGAGAAAACTTTTAAGTACATTTAGTAAATCTTTAAAAAAAAGCTAAAATGTACTAAATGTGTGCTGAAATACACCACTTCTATTGATTTTAAATGATAATCAGGCACAAATCGAAAACATGCATACGTACTGCCTGCAACAATCTCTAAATTTCAAATGCAAAAGCCAAACCCAACTCTGTTTTTCACCAGTGCTATGTAACACTGTTATGTTTGTGGCTACTGTATAGAAGCAAATGAAGGCACTATATGACCCACTAATCCTTTTTCCATTCATATGAAATTTCTTTAATCCTTCTGCTGAACATGAACTGTTCAGTAGAGATATATTATTATTGAATACAGTTTAAATTACTATCCAACACTTTCTGTGTAATTAATATCTCATACGTTATTCCTGTAAGTATGCAATCCATATTTTCAACTCAGTTTGCCAAGGATAAATTCAGAGTGGGGTACAAAACAACAAGCTATGAAGTCTATCCAGTACCTTAAAGCAAGAACATATTCACAAGTGTTGCTCTTCAATTTATCAAGCAGGCAGAATAAGTGATTTGGCAAAACTCATGACTACAGTATGCTAAGCTATCAGAGGCACTGTGTTGTACAATCACCAATAACTTCTGCCTAGCTTCAATCTAACAGTTCTCCACTTCTGTGAACTACCATGTATTCATAATTCTGATATTTCCTTTGCATGCTTGTCTTTGATAAGCAACCTTTGTATTCATGTTTATATAAACGTGAAAGTAAACCAGGATCAGAAGTTCTTCAAACATTAAGTTTTATATCCCACTGAATATGTTTTAACTGTCTTCCTATGAGGCAACAGATACTAATTCAGATAGAGAGTTAATAGAAAATTAATGAAATATAAATTCTCCAAAGTGATGAATATACAGGAAGAAACATGTATTAACTTTTCTCAATGTATGTTAATACCTATCACATGTTTCTGGATGTATAATTTACCAATGTGTGTTTTAATTATCTGAAATGACAATATGTTATGTTGCCCTCAGATATTAAAACCAATTAAAAATAAATCCTGACTCCTATTTTAGCTGACATATCTTAAAATGGTCTTAAATATACACTGATATATAACTTCTAGTAAGTACATATATAAATGAGACAAAGGGGACTGACACAAGATGTCTTGTTATCATTAGGAGACAAAAAATATCAAGGGTTTGGACAAACTTGAAGGAGACAAAATGAGTGTCAAATACACAGTTTCAATGTAGTGAAGAGTCCAAGCCAATCTAATACGTAGTTATTAACATGGTTTAAATCTCGACAAACGTCTCCAGCAAAATTGTTAATGCACTACTTCAAGAAATGAGTTACTAAAGCCAACTAACTGGAAAAGTTTAACCAATGAAGTGCACAGATATTAGGTTTACATAAGAAAGCTTATTAAGAATGTTCATGATCTTAAGTAATTGATTGCAATGAGCAAGGTAGTTTGGGTTGTTTGTCTGACGATAATTATATTTCAGAACAACCCATCTAAGCAGATTTGGAAAGAAGATGTCAGGCATCCTCATAAATACAATTAGCCATACTCATCCTTGATCTAACTTCCCTGCAGTAAGCACAATCACACCATTAATTAATTTGGCACTATGTCAGTAGAGTCTTCAGAAATTGAAAAATTCCTGTTTATTTGCTCTTTGTTTTGTTTGTTTGTTTTTTCTTGGCAAATTTGCAGACAGTGAAAGTTCAAGGGAATGACATCTCCCATAAGTTGCAGATTTCTAAAGTGAGGAAAAAGGATGAAGGCTTGTATGAGTGCAGGGTGACCGATGCCAACTATGGAGACCTTCAGGAATACAAGGCCCAGGCATTTCTCAAAGTCAATGCTAACAGCCACTCTCGGCGAATGCAAGCCTTTGAGGCATCCCCAATGTGGTTGCAAGACGTGAAACCTCGTAAAAACATCTCAGCAGCTGTCCCAGGTAGCATCCACAACTCCGCCAATCAGCGCATGCGTACCACCTCCAGCCCTGAAGCAGCAGCCAAAATCCCCAAACAAAGTCCACAATCAGGTATGGTAAAGCATTTTGAGCTTTCATTTGATTGCCTACCAGCATGCAAAAGGAGGCTAAATCAACAAGGTAACCAAGAATTGTGACTAGGAAGAATGTGGTGCTCATTTATTCCTCCTTCTTTCTGGTTCTATTCTTCCTGCTATCCTCTTACTTCCTAAAATCAGAAGAATAAATTTCTGAGCAGAAGAAGCAAAAAAACTTAGAAGAACAAAAAAACCTGTGTAGATTTTATCTCTGCTGGTTTTACCCACCTAAGGCTAGTTCTCAAATCGAAGCTGTAGTGTGTGTGGAGAGAGAAGGGCATGTCAGTGAATGACTTATTTTAAGATGGCTGTGCATGTTAAATTAAATAAAACACTCATCCAGATGTGTTTCTTCCTGAGTTATTTTACACAAGTCACCTAACTTTTGTATCTCCAACATTTGGTGAAATCAATCTACTTTTAGTGTCAATCCTACTTTCATAAGGAACTTGACTTCTAAATCGAAGCAAACCTTATATACACCAGATAGTTTCTCTGTTGTGTAGGGTTTAGAAAGACCATAGATTTTTCGAAGAATGTGTTTTTGTCATGTTGAAGTACTTAGGCAGTGACTTTGAATGAAGGGTTAAAACGGCAATGCCACCATGGTCTGTCATGTAGAAATTAACATACTACGTATTTTGTTTCGGGGACTTTGTTCAGCACTGTATAAATAACCTATAGTCAATATCTGTCTGCACTTTCTACATTGATACAGTAAAATTTACAGTTGTGCAAAGGTACATGAGTATAGAAAGTCAAGCACTATATGATGGCAAAAGAGAGATGGACAGGATAAAAAACTGAGACCTTGTAAATGATCAAATATTATCTGGAAAACAAACTGTGTAAATTGAAGGGTTTCTGGGTTACTTCTATTTACATATAGGGCCCAATGTAAGGCAGGAAATCATAATCTGCCTTAAAATATGTGAAGGAAGATAATCTAATTTGCTCTGTTGCATCATTTTTCCAATAGTATGTTATTAAATCAAGAGCTGTGAATACAACAAATTCCATATCATAGCTATTGTGAAATCACTTTCATCTTACAGGCATACTATTAGAAAAAAATTTTATAAGGAAAATAAACTTAGTTATGAATTCGAGCAATATGATTATTCTTATTGCTATTAGAAAAGGTGGTACACATACTGCCACTATTTTACTTCTACATAACATTTTTAAAAATCTATTTAAAAGTTACATTCAGTTCTCTTTCCCTGGAATTGAGCCAATTTCAAGTTTTTTGCTCTTCTTTAAAATGTCTAAGCTATTAGAAGAAGAGAAATATTTCAGTTGATTTAAAACTATCATTCTACCATGACGTTCCTTTCAGATAAATGTATATACTACTTATTTTCCATTAGAATCATACATTTCAGCATACTCTTCCATAAAGTGAAAACTCTGATTTCTACTTAGTGCTATGTGAAATAAATTAAAGTATTTAGAGATTTATGAAATATGTAGCAAGACTACACTGCATTGCAGCCAAAGTGTGCACAAAACAGCTAATTCACTAAATAATTTTGGATATATAATGAATTATATATTATTGTTTATGCCTGTCGTCCAAATAATATCTTGACTGATTACTAGACATTCTTTACTTGAGAGCTATTAGGTTATTACCCAGATATGTCATTTTAAAAAGAAAAAAATAGTGTAGAAAAACCCATCTCTAATTTTTTACTTGAGCAAAGATAACTGCAGATCAGGTACAGACAATCCCAACCATAAATATTTTAAAATCTAGGAGATAAATATATATATATTTTAAATAACAATTCACAGCCAAATTCTGCATTCACCTGCATTCATCTAGCTTATTTACTGAAGAAACAGAGTGCACCAAAAATCACTAATAGGCTTAATTTCAAAATAATGGTCACTTGTTACAGTAATTACGTACTGGTGTTATTTTTCGATGAACAGAAGTTTAACTCACGAAAAGCAAGATTTCCTCCACTTGAGAAAATCTTGGCTTGACTTTTCCAGCTATGGTGAGATTTGGATTTTCATTCTAGTTTACAGTCATTCTACACCAATACCCACTGGAACAAAAGGCAGTGGCAGATTTTAGTTCTGTCTGACTTTGAGGAGCAACTTGAGCTGAGGAAGGGTAGATATTAGTTGTGACATCTCAAAAATGCCAAAAAGGATGTGTCATAGACATTAATAGTCTTTCTTTTTATGATGCCGAATCAACACAATCTATTTTATCAAATGAGAAACTTTTCCCTTCTTCACCATTGTGGTAACTACATATGTGCATGCACAAGACTGCTGTGTGATTACATTATATTTAAGCAATGCATCCATCTACTCTAGAACACAGAAACATGTTTGAATACAAATTTACCATTATTAACTATATGTTTGTAATTGAAAGACATGCGAGTTGATTGTGATGCATATTTGTTCATGTTGAGTCATACATTGACTTCAACAATACTGCTTAAAGAGAGAAGTACTAATAACCATAGGTAATTGTATCAAATATTCTCTAATATTAGAGAGATGGTGCATAGTTATTGGCAAGCAATAAATTTTACTGTCTTGCTCACAGACTATTGTGAAATACATTTACAGCAAAGGGAAACATGACACTCTGAAATTATTGGGAATTCTGTATTCAGCTACTTCTGAAGAGCTCATCTGCTAATATATGAAAAATTGACTCACATTATATGAATATTTTGTCCTCAAAATTTATATTTGTAAAGTAGATAGCACTATACTTGACTATTTGTATCCCGAAGCACATTGCAGAATTTAATTTAGTTCTTAACAATAGTTACTTAGTGTGTAGCTCTAGAAAAGCATTTTACAGTCACTGATATTCTGAAACATCAGCATTTCCCAACTGAACATATATTTCTGCTATTTTCCTCCTCTACTCAAAAGTAAGACTATCTGTAAGGAAGCTATATAGCCAGGGCTGACAAATTAAACTGGTAAGAGGTCCATTTAGTACTTTGCACTGCTCTGAAAAATCATAGAGTGAGTGTAAAAAATATATATTTATTATTGTTAGCATAATGGAGATTCAATACAGGAAGAAATAGCTCATGAGAGCATCTCCCACACATAGTCTTCATGTAGTATATTGAGAAGCACTAAACGATTACCTGAAAGTCAAAAAAGGTCAGGAAAGCAAAAGTCAAAGCTAATGCAGCTTGACCCTTTCATTTCATAATTACAGGCTGCGGCAAATGAAGTATGTAACACGTCACAGCTTAATAGGGATTTGAGTAATTTGACAGGGTAATCTGCATATATCCAGAATTGTAGGTGGAGTGACAGACTTCTTTTCCTGCATAACAACCTATCTTAATCCAACAGTAAAAGCACGGAGTTATGACAAAGCCTTATAACTCTAAGCAGTACTGCAATTAAATGGGGTCCAAGAGCTAAAATTAATTCAGGTGAAAGTAAACTAAACAATTTCCATGCTACACCAAATGTCTCTGTTTCATGGATACAAATCTAGACAAACTCTGCTGCCTCAATTTAAATGAATCAACAATTACAGCCAAAAAAAAGAGATGAAGAATTTGTTGTGCTGGGCATGTGTGTATCCCCCAAACTCTCCCTGTTCTGCCAATGCTCTGTTAAAGCACCCTAAGCCATTAGTTGCTTTTCAAACACAGGAAGATCTGTCTCAGAGAACTTAAAAGGAAATAGCTACAAATGAAGAAGTGACAATTAGGTTCGTTTTCTGACTGCTTACATACAGACTCTGCATATTTCCAACAACGTTTTGTTCTCTCATGAAGTAAAAAATTCAACTGCTAACCTAAC
>WEKX01001656.1:47090-72314 GCA_013390025.1 Pitta sordida | reverse complement strand
GAGAGGGCACAGCCTTAAGCTACGCCAGGGGAGGTTTAATCTCAATGTTAGGAAGCGGTTTTTCACGGAGAGAGTAATTGCATATTGGAATGGGCTGCCCAGGGAGGTGGTGGAGTCGCCGTCCCTGGAAGTGTTTAAGAGAAGACTGGACGAGGAGCTTAGTGACATGGTCTAGCTGGTCTAGCTGGGGGGTGAGGGCTGGATGACCCTGGGCCCCCTCCGGCTCAGAGTGGCCTGCTAGACTGTGAGGCATCTAGGTTGTTATTATACTCTGGGATGTGCTCTTGGTCGCTGTACGGGTATTAGACGGTGAGTTGGACTAGATGATCCTTGTGGGTCCCTTCCAACTCATAATTTTCTGTGATTCTGTGATTCTGTGAAAATTGTTTTTTGCAGTGCAGGTGTTGCATGAATTTCATCTTTGGTACATCATAACTAATTTCCCCCTCATGAAAGCGAAATAGTGAAATACGTATCTCGCATAATAATGGTGAAAATGAAATATCTCACATGTGAAAGTGAGATAGGAGTTACGAAACTCCTATGGATCTAAGGCCTCTGCCCATTGTGATACTGGATCATCTTAACCTCTAAAATAGAGTTTTGACATAAACTTTTGATGGAAACTTGTGCAAGAGCACTGATATGTGGAATTCAGAGTAATATGTTGGGTATATTTCTGGTCATACTGGAGTAAGTACTAAAGGAAGAGTTCTTTACAAATATCTTTCATCCCTAAAAGTAATTGGGCCACCATTGTGAGAGTTCAAATCCAAGGGCTCACGAAACTTGTCCCAATGCTAGCCCAAAATGTTACCCTACACCATACATTGAATTAGTTGCAAGTAGACCTCTAAATCCATAGTTAAATCTAAAATATTTTTAGCTAAAACCTCTTAACATATTTCCTCAAGTTAAAGGAAATTTAAAAATCTGTGACTAGCTTTCAAAAAGCCGAAATGCATAAAGTGTTTGATTTGTAGAAAAAGGTAAGAAACACCCTGAAATACAGAAATAGGATGGAAAGGCCTCAGATATTGTGGGTTTTTGTTTTGCCTTTTGCTTTCAAACACATTAACTTGTTCAAAGCTACTAACCACACTTGAACTCTCTTCTCCCTCCTCTCCCTTAATATTCTGGTAGAATTTTGATCTTTCTGTCTCATTGCTTTTCATAGTGATTAGTTGGTTCAGTGTGATTTTTATCATATTCATCCCCTGTTTGAATTACCCTTCAGTATGCAATTATCCTATCACAGAATGTCCTATTTTTATGCTGTCAGATACATAAGATAAATGGAAAAGTGAAAGTACTAAACCAATTATATAACCTTTTGTCTTCTACTTACTGATGGAAACCCTTGCAAACAACCTTTTTTTCACCCCTTCCTCCTCCCGTGTTCACTCTTTACCTTAGCTTTATGTCAGCTCAGGATATTCCTGTTAACCACTTCCTTCCTAATACTGCTCTATTTGTTTGGATTTTAGGCAGAAAAGTGCATATTTTATTTTGAGGTGTTTGTGAGATGAATTAAGTTAAAATCAGTGAAGAGTGGTTTTGATTGTGTCACTGATGCTTTGTTTCTCTCTGTGACAAAGGTAGATGTATCCATTTACTTGTAAGATTGACACTTGAGATTGGGGAAAATCTTACTGCCCATGAGGTGGCAGATGTAGAAATGTCTCCTGAGTTGAGCAGTTGGTTCAATTTTTAAGCCCAACACAGATAATCCTGTTGAGAGCCTTACGTAGTCTGCTGTCACTTGTGGTATTTCCTGGTTATTGACATAATGGGGAAAAAATCCAAGGACTATAGAGGGAAGTTGAAAAGAATGCAGAATGAAAGATAAATAAGTTATCAGGGAATATTCAAAAATATTATTAGAACTTTAGCTGTGCAGTTAAGCTTCTGTTTTCTTTAGTCTTTCTTTGCAAATAAAGAGGCTGTACAAAAACAGTTGTTGATTTACTAGCAAGATGGCAAATCAAGTGCTAAGGATGATTTTTCTTTAAGGCAGCTACCATTGCTGCAGTGGAAAATGCAAATAAGAGGCTTCTTTTTATTAACTTTTCCTACTATAGCTACCTGGCATTCATTGTGAAGCTGTTTCTCATTATAACTGTACTGTGAAAAGTAATTGCTGTTGTACATTAATTCAATTTCTGTGCATTCATGCATCAGTAAACCAGTGGGGTTTATCTGGAGAAACCTGGGGCTCTAAAGCTTTTTATCATGGAATTCCACATGCAGACAAATGTTCTTCTAAGGAGTAGAATATCAGCATTCACATTTAACAAACGTTTGCTGTGAAGAGAAATGGATTTTTTTGCACTGATGATTTTTACACCAGTCTTGAAGCCGTTTTCAGATACTATTAGGATGATACTGCTTATGCACTGTTAAAGAAATATATATGTTTGAAATGGTTATGCTTATTCATATACCTGTGTAGTTTGCACATCTCTACATGAGGATGTATATCCACAACGAAGACATGCCTTTTGAGGTTTATATGTGCACTATCAACAGATGCAATTTATTATTGGTTTTCTGCATGTACACGTACATAGGTATGTGAACAGAGTATTAAACTACGTGTGCTGCATTCAGGTATTTCCAAGCAAATACTGGAAAATTGGTGTCCCGGTCAATAAATTAATTAGTATTTTAAATAAATTGATGTGTTGGGGAGTGTGAATTGAATCTGGCTTGATGAACACGGAGATCATGGCAAGCACCTCAAAGCTGAGAGTGACAGTTCCTAAGCAGAGGAATTTTCTTTATTCAGGGTACTAAAGAATATTTCCATAGAGAGTTTGTGAAAGCTCGGAAAAGAATTCTAACTGAATATTGTTGCCATGAGTGTAGCTACAAGTACTTTACTCTTTTCTTTAGTGTACTTGGGATTTAATTTTTAGTGAGTAAGTGATAAGTTTTTCCCCATTTGTGGCAACAGTGAGGAATATTCCAGGTAAATTTTTAAGATTTTTTTTTTTTTGGAGGCTGATTTAAATGTAGACTGATTTGAATGCCTACTGTGTATTTTATTGCACTGTATTTTTATTCTGATTTTCTATCGCTTTGATCAGTACTAGATTGGGAATGGTATTCTTGAGAAGAAAAGCAAATAATCGTTCATATTTCATATGCGTATCACATAATAGAAATAGAAATATCTTAAATGTCAAAACTTATTACTTTCCTAGGCTCACTATTTCACAGTGCAAAATAAACACTTTTTCACTCTCCACTCAGTAGTGTCATTGAGTTAATTTACACCTTCAGAACTAGAAGGAAAATGAATATCAATATCAATGTGCCCTAAAGCTGCTGCTCTATGGGGGCTATATGGACCTCGAATTGTTTTTTTCAATAAATATAGTATGAAAGTTGGAGGTTTTTATCAGCAGATGGAAATAGAAAAAACCCCTCAACTTCAGTTCATAAAATTACTGAAAGACAAATTATAAATCCTTGTGGGTGGAAGGAAATTATGGTGAATCAACTCAGTATCGCTATAAATAGTTTGAACTGACAGGATAAAGACATAATGAATAAAGGAGAGATGGCTGCATTTGTGTTAATTATTGAGAACAAATTAAAGGTTTTCAGCAATATTTTTATATTCTCACTTAACATTTTTACTGTAATTGTTGCTAGTTAATTTTGGTGTAATTTGAATTTTGCTCATAGTTCTATGGTCTCCTTCATGTATCAATGACAAATTTCTGTTCTTGAAAGCTCTAAGAGCTTAATTTTTACTTTTTTTTTGCAAATTAGACTGCACTGGAAAATGAAAAGGTAGTTAGCAAGCCACTGACAGTCAGTGGTGTATTCAGTAGCATAATGCTGAACATTGATAGTTATAGTTTAGAGAATATTTAAAGGAACAGCAAATATTTTGCTTCTTCATTGCCATGAGTCTTGAAGGTTGCTTTTGCTAAATGTGTAGAATTTGAGATATTTTACAAGTGAAGGACTGGCAAAGCCATTCCAGTGCAGATCAACTAGATCACATATTACTGCTTTGCTTTTTAGTTCTTTGAGTTTCCCAAGAAATTTGTATGTTTAGAAAGAGATACTCCTGTGAGTTCTGAGAGTTCTATTTTTACTGGCATTTTTACTGGTCTTCTCCTTAACTTTCATTCTCATCACACAGCTGTGGTGTGAGAGCTCAGTGTTCTCAGGTGTGTTGCTGGTAAACAAGAGAAATGAAAGAAAAAGATACAATCAGTTTATTTCATACTTGTACTATGAGTGCAGTGGCATAAATATGGTACAGATAGTTTTAATGGAAGTTGGTTTTTCTCTCTGTAGACCTCTCTGAATCATAACAGGGAGCTCTAGTGTATTGATTAAATATTTAACTCTCATATGTTCTAAAATCCAGGTTAGCTGAGTTTGCAGAGAGCTCTTCTTTAAACAGGTACTGGTGGGGGGAAGAAGTGAAATCTGAAAAACCTGGTGTTTAATTTCCACAGAATAAAAAGAAAATCTCTGAAAACTTCAAGGAGATCTTTCAGGGTGTATGTGTTTGTCAAGAATTCTGGGGAGTCATGCACATGACCTGGTATGGGCAGTAGCCAGAACTCCTGTTCCGGGATGTGTTACTGCTGTAGTGCACACACTGCTGTGGCTCTGTAAACGTGGAGCTTTCATTGTCTTGGTACAGTGTGAAATAAATATCTAAAAAAATTAAAGCACCTTGGAACATCTTTGAATTTTATCTGTCTTTAAAGCTCCGGCCTGTTTGCATGCTGCAAGGAAAAATAGTCCATGGTCTAGTCAGTCTTAGGAAATTTACTGACTTTCTTTAGCAAGTTCAAATTTAGAAAAAAAGAAAAAGTGCTCTTAAGATAAAAAGGAGAAAAGTAAAGGCTTGGAGAGAAAACTTAAAAGCACTTGCTGCTGGAGAAAATTATGATGGTTCTCATCTTCAGTGCCCAGAAAAGAAATAAAAAGTATTTAGAGATAGTGCATTCAACCATAGAACACTTATCTGAAAATACAGACGGAGAGAAAATCCAGCCACTTCACAGATTAGTTCTTGTATTAGACTTTACTGTAAAAGTGCATAACATCCAGCGTTTGCCATCAAAATAAAATAGCTTTCCAAACAGCAGGAAGAAAACAATAAAGTAGTTTTGGAAGAATGAAGTACGATAAATTATCCTCATTCATCCTTCTTATCACTGTTTTACAGTACTAGCATACTTTACATTAACATTAATTATTTTAACAAAAATAGTCATACTGTCCATCCTGCTATTCAATGTATGATTTAAACTAGTCACTTCAAATAGTAATGTGCTTTTATCAAAACTTAATTCAAATTGCACAACTGTCACCTGTTCAATCTTCAATTGTAATTCTTACATTGTAAATATGTATCATTAGCTCATCTTTTGGAATTATAAAAATAAATACTGGTAGTTTTATGCCATAAAAGAAGCTAGATGTTCAGTGTCAGCTCATTTTAGAGGGTTTATTGATGCTTATTTTTAATTGACTACAAATATTCTCTTGAGAAGATGCACTGTACCTTACTTGCCATTCTATAGCATTAACACATTTTCCGAAACCTTATGTTCATTCAATTCAATGTTTAGATAATGAAAAAAGGTATCTCCCTAAAGAGAATGCTCAGTTTGGTGTAACCTGCATCCAGAGTGTGTTTCCAAGCCGCTGCCTCCTTTTTCTGATTACACAAGCGAGCGATGCCAACCTCCTCTCTTTTATCTATGGAGCGTGAGGGAGCACCAGGAGCAATAGTGAGGAGGAGCCTGTTAATAGCTTTCTTGGAGGGATTTAATGAATGGTCATTTATCAGTATTTTGAGTAGGAGAGAGACTATCATCTCGGTGTGATTCTTCATTTTGAAGGGCTCAGAAGCATTTCAACGAAAAGGGCTGTAAAGAGAATTCATTAATGTTTTTTTAAGAGTGTTAACTCTTCCCTCAGCTCTTCCTGCTTCTAGCAGGTACTGTGCTAGCTCAGGTGTGACAGCTTAGCCTGACCTGCCTCCGGAGCACCATTGCTTAGAGAGGATCCTCCTACACAGATAACTGAGGGCAAATACCCCATTTATCCTCTTCACTCCCACATTTCTTGCGTTTATTTGACTTCAGTGTGATTAGGTAGGAAGATGCCTGCTTAATCTAAAATACTTCCAGCTTAGTTCATTTGTTATGTCTCAAACAGCTGATTATATATTCCCAACATGCCCAGCACAGTTCCTTTCTCTCTCACCATTTGGATTTTTAACACTTACGGATTCAAAAGTTTTCCTGCTTCATCTCGTTTTTTTCTTGACGCTAGTTACTTTTATCTTCTTATTTGAATAGAATTATGTTTTATAGATTTACACGAAAAACCCACTGTGCTGCTTCTTGAACAGTGTCTTTGAGACTGGAAAATTTGAGACTCTGGCAGTGTTCTCTTATGGTCTCTCATAGTCTTAGGCAGCTGCAGATGAGGGTGGAGATAAAGAAACTTCCCAGCACATTCAATTTCAGGTGTTCAAAGTTTCTGTTAGAATAAATGAGGACTTCAAGATGATCAGTACCAGTGCTACATGAAACAGTTTTAGGAGGCAGAAGCAGACCAATGGTAAGATGAGATGCTGCTTTTTGTTTTGGTTTTTTCCCCTTGAAAAACAGGGGTTAATCTAGAAAGTGATTTAACTGAAAAATTAGCTCATGTTCTTTTCTAAATTGTATTTTAAAAGCTGTATGAAATGCAGCTGCAATCAAACATCAGATTTGATGGTGCAACTAGAATTTCCAGTGTTTAAAACTAATCTTCCTGTTCATGAATACCAAGAAAAATGCTCAGGTTTGGTTTGTTAACATTAGACTTCTGAAGTGTCTTAACCTGTACTTTGATGTGCTTGCAAGTTGGCAATGGCTTTTGAAAAAGAAGCCTCTCTCTTCTGAATCTCTCCCCTCTCATTTCTCCTTTACTTTTCCTCCACTGAGCTATGGCTGAAGGACTCACAGAAGGGATGGAAGGAATCTTGCTTCATCAACAACTGATTTTACTGGTTGTTCAAAATATGCTTAAAAATAACATGTTAATGGATTTTGAATTACTTCCAAAGATGGACTCTGAATGCCAGGTTTCAAGAACATATCTAGGCAACTCATGTACACAGCTAAAAGCATCTTGATACATTTCTGCTGTTGAATTAGGATTTATGGAAAGAGCCAAGGTCCACAGCTCTGTAAGGCAGTACTGCAGTGCACTTGTGTGAGAGCAGGCACAGAGTCCGACACCAGGGCCTGAGTTTGCTTTTCTGCTCTCAGGCGACACAACGCTAAAAATCCATGGGTGGTGGGAGCAGAAGTGTGAATTTTCGTTTTGTGGTATTTTAATCTTGGAAAAAAGAACGTTTTCATTTGGCACTCGGTCTCTGGTGCTTGGAAATAGTAAGACCACTTGAAGTAACTTCTTGATTTCAATGTCATGTAATTATGCCACGGTTAACTCTGGCTGATGTTTGAAAATTGGTTACGCTGGAGAAAATAAACAATAAATTATAGAAAACCTTTCATAACTTATTTTACTGTCCGTGTAAATAGATACAGCTACATATACTTAGAGCAAATGCATTTCTCTGTCATTTAAGCTAGCGCAGCAAATCTTGGATGACTGCTTGGCCATGCTATGCAAGTACTCCAGGAGGACAAGCTATTTGAGTAAATCATAACAAAAAATTTGTTTCATAGAAGAAATAAACAGTTCCAAACTAATACTATAAATGCAAATTTTATTGATTCATCTGGGGCTTTTTTATTATAAAGGTTAAATTACAGCAACCATTGTGGCACAAAGCACTACAAAAATACTACATTGCAGAAAAATCTTGTGCCCTCTATTTTTGATGGGTCACTTAAGAGCAATGAAAAAATGCAATGGAAACAGTATATGCAAGCAAAAAGGGAATAGCTGCTCTGTACCTGTGAGTCTTTGTTTTGAAAAGAAGGTGGAATTGGAGAAGCAAGTTATGCTGCAGAGAAGTGTGCAGACTATGCTGCAGAAAAATGGAGTTAGGTAGCATTTAGAGATTTCATGTACGTTGAAATCAACCTTGCCAGATTCACCATAATGTGGACTATATAATCCCCAAAAGGATTACAGGACAACTTTTTATACCTCAGAAAAAATTTGGAGACATCTGAGGTTAATTCTTTAATTCTTAAGTCTAAGGATAAAACTACTGTAACTGGTAAACCTTTGGCCCAGTTAGGGAGTGTGTTAAAGGAGAGCACTCCTAAACATCTCTGTTTGCTAATTTATACCTCAGTTTATTTCATCAGTGAGGTTTTTGGTTTTGATACCCATTGGGGCCAGCACAGCGTGGGGATTTTGTCCACCTTAACACACTGAGCAGATGAGAATAACATCTGTAATTTTAAAAAATTGGTTTATATTATCATTTTCCATTATATTGAAAAACCATGAGTTTTGTCAGTAAAATCATACTTTTATCACTCCTTTCCCGTATCTTGTGGTGAGGTGGTAATTTAGCACTTTGTAAATGTGCCAGTAAATTAGTAGTTTTTGAGTCATTAATTTTGCATTTATCTTGTGTTGCATTTATGGATGTTTGTAGGGTTTTATTTTTTTACACTTGAAAATTGTGTTATTTTTGAAATGGGTTTAAGAAGACTGAATGATCTTGTTTTAATGCAAATATTTTTGACGTGCAAAAATGGAAATTTTTCCTTCACTTGTGAATTAAGCAATTTTCATTTAAATGTCACTATGAATAATTTTAGAAATGGAGAGAGTTATTTTACTTTTTTATTCCATGCTCATGATCTAGAAATTTAATCACTAACCCCTTGATCTTTATTTTCAACTGAAGTTCAATAAGGGATGGGATAAATTGAACAAATTCATAAAATATGAGTCCATAGGTGGTTAATTAATATACTAATGGACAACCTTTAAATCAGGAAGCCCATAAAACACAGATTGACATAAGCTGAAATGATTTACTGAAAAAAAACCAAAGTCAAAGGCTTTGCTCCTGTTTCTAAGTTCTTTTCTCCAGCACACACTGCTCACCACTGCTGGAGAGAGGTTTGGAGCTGTCTTATGTCCCCTGTGCTGACATTATATGGTGTGATAACAGAAGCATTGCTGTGATTCTGTGAACAACTTGAACAGCTGAACTTAAGAAGTTATTAGATGAATGCTATGTTTTTGAAAGACTAAGGGGTTTATGGTTACAGTTCTTTGGGTGTTGCTTTACTGTGATTTTAAAATGATGTTTTGTTTGAAAGCATAAAACACACTGAATGCTTATGGCTTTTGTCATTTTTTCATTCAGCACCTTGTTTTCCAAGCTCCAATCCATGTGATATGGTATCAGAAAAAAGCACTTGATGAGTTTGCAACTTTTACTTTGCTGCCCAGGGTGAGAAGTGAACCACATAGATTTCACTGGCTGGGCTGCTTCATAGAAGCCCAAAGTAATGTTCAAGAGAAACTTGAGGTATTGCATGGTAAAAGTGAAAGAAAAGTACCTCAGAACTAGATAAACACAACCTCCAAAAATAAAAAAAAAAACCCAAAGATAAAACCAGAGATGCCTTGGATTTAAAATAATCTGAGATATCCAGGAATTTTTTTCTGTCTCTCTTTGGTTGTTGACACTCAGCTTTGTTACACATGGATGAGGGTGGATGTGAGCAGATGCAAAAGAGGTATATTTTACTATAATACTGATTAAATATTGTTCACCTCTTTCAATCAGATCTGCATCTCTGTGAGAACATAGACATATCCTACATTTTGTTCCAGGCTGTGGGTGACATTTCTGAACTTCTCAGGACCCCATTCTCCATTCAAGGACATGGTTAATTGGGAGAAATATATTTTATTACTCCTCTTCTGATGACAATAAAGCAATATATCAAAGGAACACTTCAGAGAGTTGCCTGTCATTTCTCATGGTTAAGGAGATGGTTTGTGTGACTGGGAAGCTGTAGCAATGGAGCTTAGTTAATTGTTTTAGGCAATTCCAAGTGACAGTCTGCACCAAAGGGATTATCAATGCCTTGATAGACTTCTTGAAGCCACAAGCTATTGTAACTCTTGGTTTTGGAGTTTCATTGAAATTATTTAATTACCTTGTTGGTTCTTTTTTTTTTTCTTTAAATACATGTTCTCATTAAAAAAATAATATAATATTCCTGATCACTCTTTTGTGTCTTTTGTACTGAACTTTGAGGCAATTAATTTGCTTGTTCCACGCTATGTCAGTACTGTCTGATACTTTTCTTCTCATATTCTCTGTGGTCTGGCTGCCTCCCTGCCAATATTTCCTACTTTTTGAAGTATTTCTCCTGCTATTTTTTATATTTTAATTTTTGACTGCTTTGTGATTTTCTTCCCTCTTTATGTTGAGTCCTCTGTAAATTATTTTTTCCTAGTGATTCTTATGTCTACTTTGTTGGCACTGCTGTGTTACTTATCATGTGTTCCTTCATATTACATTCTAATCTGTTTACCCACTTGTGCTTTGCTCTATAGATACTTCTAAATTATGATGGTGGTTTTTTCCTTTCTCCCATAGTTAAACAAATTATTTATCTTTGCCTTTGCAACCTTAATGAAATCAGCATGGACCTTATTTCATCTTTCAACTGTGCATTTATGAATTTAACTTATCTTATTAGACTTATATATTCATTGTGAGCAGATAAAGAAAACACAAAATGATTATTTTGTGATTACCTGGAGGTGAAATTCCAGGAATAAGTTTAATTTCTCTTGTCTAAGTGTATTGTTTGCTAAAGAAGCAATGGCTGTTAGCCCTTACGGTGCTCATTGCTTTCAGAATATTAGTTTGCAGGAGAGGCATCTTTCCTATGAAGAAACAAAGACAAACTGAACTTTACAACTGTCAATAACTATGAAAGAGATGAAAAAGTCACAAGATAAGTTTTCATTATAAATGAGGTATTTATTTTGAAGTTAAGGATTTGAAATGAAGGCTTCTACCTTTTCAGAATGCTAGAAATGATGATTGAAACGAAACAAGTTAAGCTAATCAAATGTCGCTGAAGCAAATTGGATTTTCAGACTTTTTATACAAAATACTCAAGATGGGGTTTGGTTTAGTTTGGTAGATATAGCTTTTATATTTAGTTTGTGTATGCCCTAAGAGAGACACTATGAAATTTGCAATGATTCCATATCTAGAACTGGATTACTTTAATTTCTTAAAAGAAAGTACTCTCACTTTACCAATACACATTTTAAACATCAGTTATGTTGCCACATATCTAAAAATTTTTGATACAATGAATCACTTTTTATGAAGAATAAATTTAATTCAGTCTGATTTCAGTATTGGTTTCTTATAATGCTTCTTGGGAGACAAACAAACAAAACTTCTGGCAGAAAATATCTCCTAGAATTTAATCAAAATACAAAGTTATTAGTATACTTTTTCTAGGGTTATTTCTTTTTGTTGTGTTATTTATTTTGGTTCCATTTTTTTCTTGGAAAACAGTATATCGAAACTTGGGCTGGAAAGGAGCATTTTATGCTGGGTTACAAACTGGTTGGAGGGGCGAGCTCAGAGGGTGGTGGTGAATGGTGCAACATCTGACTGGCGGCCAGTCACCAGCGGAGTCCCACAGGGGTCAGTGTTGGGCCCAGTACTGTTCAACATCTTTATCGACGACATGGACGAGGGAATTGAATCCATCATCAGCAAGTTTGCGGATGATACTAAGCTGGGGGCAAATGTTGAACAGCCGGAGGGTAGGAAGGCCCTCCAGAGGGACCTTGACAGGCTGGAGAGGTGGGCAGGCTCCAACAGTATGAGGTTTAACAAGACTAAGTGCCGGGTTCTTCACTTTGGCCACAACAACCCCATGCACCACTATCGGCTGGGGGAGGAGTGGCTCGAGACTAGTGAAGTGGAGAGAGACTTGGGTGTACTGATTGATAGGAAACTCAACATGAGCCAGCAGTGTGCCCAGGTGGCTAAGAAGGCCAATGGCATCCTGGCCTGCATCAGGAACAGTGTGGTCAGTAGGTCCAGGGAGGTTGTCCTTCCCCTGTACACAGCGCTGGTCAGACCTCATCTTGAGTACTGTGTGCAGTTCTGGGCTCCCCAGTTCAAGAGGGATGTTGAGCTGCTTGAGAGGGTCCAGAGAAGGGCAACGAGGATGGTGAATGGACTGGAGGGTAGGCCCTATGAGGAGCGACTACAGGAGCTGGGACTGTTCAGTCTGGAAAAGAGGAGGCTCAGAGGGGACCTCATTGCTGTTTACAACTACCTGCGGGGAGGTTGCAGCCAGATGGGTGTAGACCTCTTCTTCCAGGCTGACGACACCAGAACGAGAGGGCACGGCCTCAAGCTACGCCAGGGGAGGTTCAATCTTAACATTAGGAAGCGGTTCTTCACAGAGAGAGTAATCGCATATTGGAATGGGCTGCCCGGGGAGGTGGTGGAGTCACCGTCCCTGGAGGAGTTTAAGAGAAGACTGGACGAGGAGCTTAGTGACATGGTCTAGCAGGGAGGTGTAGGGCTGGATGACGTTGGGCCCCTTCCGGCTCGGAGTGGCCTGCTAGACTGTGGGGGATCTAGGCTGGTGTTATGCCCTGCGATGTGCTCTCGGTCTCCCTACGGGTGTTAGATGGTGAGTTGGACTAGATGATCCTTGTGGGTCCCTTCCAGCTCATAATATTCTGTGATTCTGTGATCAAACTCAGTATTTCTTCCTGTGCAATTCTGCTTCTTTTGAGAAAGGCCTTCCCTTTTCTAGTAGTTTTTTCTGATGTTCTTTTCTTATGAGAAGGGGAGAGTAGAAAATCTAAGCATGGCTTTTATTCCTTTCTCTACATGTTGTAGTGTTAGCTAACTGATTTAATCTTCTGGTATTTCACCGTATATGAATTAGATGATGCAAATAATAATATTAAAATAAGTGGAAAAGGAATCCTCCTTTGCACTGTATTAAAAAAAAATCTAACAACATTATTAATGTGCAACATTGTACTCCACTTGCTTATTCTCACTTGTGAGAATATCTCACTTGCTCTGAATATCTTTTCAAATGTTTCACATGTTACCACATTTGTGGTTAAAAGCTGTGAAATTGTTCCCTTTTGCCTTTCTTTCATTGGGGAATTTGAGCACTCTGAGCCAAAATTAGCGTTCAGGTCATTACAAAGACACTGCTGATATTGTATTTCATACTTAATGAATCTTTATTGGCATCTGGATCTAAACTTGAGTCTGCTAAGTGAATCACAGCTTGGCAGTCTCTGGGTAGGTGCTCCATTGTCCTATCAAATGCCAGCAGAGATGATTTGGTCATTCCCAGCAATTTCATAGTAAGGTGCAGTTTTGTGTTTCTCTGAAATAGTAATGAATACAAAAGAATAATAAATGAAAAATTAAAATTATGTTAGATTTAAACTTGGTAAACTTAATATGATCATATTGTTAGTAAAGGTGGAGTGCTCTGCTTTTGTAATGTCTGCAGTCTTTCTGCTAAAACTGTGTTTGTCCATATCTTCGTCTAAGATCTCAAGGCTTGGTTTGAACTTCAGAGTTTTCAATCTATGAAATGTTCTAGGAGATGAGAATAGAGAAATAACATTTTTATTTTATAAGATGTAAGGTGTAATAATTTAAAATATTCCCTCTGTGTGATAAGTGAAAAGGAATTTGTTCCTGTGCCATAGCTTTTAGTATCTTAACGCAGAGCTGGAGAGCTCCCCATTCCCTTATGGGGCGTGGGAAGCCCTTTCAGTGCTCTGGGTTCTCTCCTGTAGCTGCTTCTCCTCCTTGCTCAGTACTGCTGGATGGCGTTATCAGTAGTTCTGTACTAATTCCTTTTCATCTCAAAATATAGAGGAAAAACCCCCTATTTTATTTGAAAAATGCTGGTATTCTGGGATGATACATAAAAGAAAGCTTGATGTGGTTTAAAAAAGTTAAAATAACAGAAAAATCCTATTTTTATTTATGTAGAAATTCAGGGAGGACACTTGAAATCCTAGAACACAGATTATTATCTTTCATCCAAAACTGTGTTTGTTTCTAGTAGCTGAGTGCAAATGGTATTGTAATAAAGTGAAGACAACATGATGCAAGAGTGAGGTAACAGAAAATACCATGAGCTTTCGCGTGGTGATGACTCAAGGTCTTATGCTCCAGGCAACTGTTGCAACACAAGCAGGCACCTGGCTCAGGTGCTCACCCTTCAGGCTTCATCAGGTCATGTTTGAGACCTCGAAACCTGGCTCATGATTTGGTAGCTGTGTTCAGTTTTATGACGAACCTTTTATCTTGCGCTCTTGGGTGTGATAAAGGCCACTGGAACTCCCTCATTTCTGTGTAAACTGCTGCGTCTTCAGCAGTGTGTAGATCACGTCTTAGGAAGGCAATAATGAACTTAGAAGGAAGCACAGACAACTGTGGGTTGGAATTACTTTTTTTGCTAGTGGTTTATATACAGGTGGATTCCTCATTCTTGAAAGAAAGAGAACTGAAGGGTGGGGTATATAAAATGAATCAATTGCATCTGATGTGGTCGGGAGAACTGGAGTGCAAACAGCTGCTCTGTTTTCCAGTGCATTGCCTAAACTGGGGTTACTCAGACTGGAAGCTTGGCAGAGCACTTCTGGAACATTATTAGATTTACTCAGGTGGTTATTTTGTGGATTTCTTCTTTTGGCTGCTTCTGAGACTGAGTGCTGGTCTAGATGGCCTGCATGACCTGAGAGCACATACCTGCTCTCAGGTATAGGAAGGGAACTAGAGTCTAGCTCTGTAGTCTTAAGAGGTAAAACTCAGCAGCTTGCTAGCAAGGAGATACATTTCTATGCAGAAAGCTGATTAAATTAAATAGAAGTAAGAAAAATTCAGTGCTCAACAGTTTCTGTTTCAGGGAGGGCGTTCTTTAAGGTCAGCTCAAATCTAGAATCCATAATCCATAACCTCTCAATATGAGTATATGAATACAGTTACTCAAATCTTTGGTAAGAATTCTCTGGTTGGCTATATCATGTGTTCAGATGACTTATTAATAGTAGAAATGCCATTGTCTTCTTGCACACACACACAAAACCAGGCAATTTTTTTATCTAGTTATTTTTTTACAAAAGTCAGCTTTATGCTTTTTGTTTCTACTTTAAATCAATTTCTATTTTAAGACCTGAGGGCTGTTTAATTTTCTTTAGTTTTGATGTATGTGTACCTCTTGTACTGATAGTTCCGAGGGTTTGTAAAAGATTCTTTTTTTTTTTCCTCAGAAACTTGCCTTTGGCAAGAGATACTGTTGAAAAGTGGTCCCCAAGCAGTGTTTTGGATCTCTTTTTCATTTTAGCAATTAATCTGACTTTTGCTACAGGGCATACCTGGTATTTCTGTTCTGTGGAAGTTCCTTACCATTCAGAATGTGTCATGATAGGTACCATGTGCTATACAAGGAAAATGTTGAGAGCAAAGGGGTTTGTGGGACTCGGGTGAAATGTGGAATAGCGCAATCAATAGAGAGTATTTAAATGTCTCACTTAAACTGTCAGGCAAAGTAGATATGCAGTGCTTGCATATGTTCTGAGAATATCAAATCTGCTCATGTGCTACCTTCAAAGAGATACTTTAAGATAGGAAGCTCAACTGAAATTAATTCTGTATGGCACTTTCCCCATCTTCTGGAATTGGCATCAAATTTGCCTCAGAATAAGAAAAAAAACCAAGCAGAAATATAGAGAGCTTCTGGAAATGGTACAATTCTCACTGGAATTGTGGAAAAGTAAAACTAGTAATAAGATTTGGTGTATCCTTTAATTTTAATACTCTTGTCTACTCTATCTGGAAATCACTTAATTAAAAAAGAAAGAAAGGAATGTCACCAAGGCATTTATTAATTTTGGGCTAAGCTGTGTGAAGTCTGTCAAGTCTGAGTTCACCATATCCCTGAGATTCATTTTCTTTGGAGTTTAAAATAAACCTTAAACCTCAAGGATGAGCCACCCTGGCTCATTTCATGACTTCCAGCAGATAATAAACCAGGCAGAATTAGCTTTCCTCCAGAACTGTGCTGCTTTCCTCAGGTAGCTGCCTGCTGTGGAGAGAGATTGGTGAGCATGGGTCTCTCTCATCTCTGTAGCTCTCCTCTGGTTTAGCCCTCTTTTACCCAGAAAGGATCTACAGCTCTTTATGCTCACTCTTCGACTAGTCCCTGGTAATTCCATAAATGCAAGTACCGAAGATGTACCCTGAGATATTAATCTTTCTGAGTTTTAATAACCAAGGCATACTATTCCTAAACTTTCCTCCCCCACAGCGCACTTTCTGTGATGCCTAAAGGAGCAGCTTGTTTCATTTTGTTTTCCTCTCTGCAGTCAGGGTGTGGACACAGTAAACTGTGAATTCTCTCTCATACTGAAGGATAGAATTAATTTGCTTTGAAGTTTCCTAACCTGTGCTTCTGAAGAAGATATTTACAATGATTGACTGTGAAAGGGAGCCTCCATGGAAGCCAGATCACTCTGGAGCCAGAGCAGCACTGGCTGGGTCAGACTCTAAATTCCTCTGTTAGCACTTGATGTGAAATTGAAATTGGAATGATTTCCATATCTCTAATGGAACTAACTTCCCTCGGTGCTGTTAAAGCATCTGTGTAGATGATGATTTTATTCTGGTAGCTCATGGAAAGTACTCTGAAATCTGTAAGTATTTATTTGCTTATTACCTCCTTAGGGAATGAAAATGTAACCCTAACAGCACTGAATTCTCCAAAAAGATGTAGCAGCAGTTTGTACACTCAGCATGCACTGCCTCCGTGTGCCAAGAGCTGCACAGCCCTGGTGATACAGAGCTGTCTGCTACACATCAGGCCAGCTCCTTTGCTATAATCCTACATAAGTTTGGAACTTGTAAAAACCCAAGATCTGCAATAATTTTTGAAAAAGTGATGTGTATTACATTTGGCTTTCTTGGGTGAACTTCTAATCCGTAGGCAATGTGAATAATGGGAAGGAGCTCATTCTCTTGATCCCAGAGCTAGGGAGATCTTGTTCGTGTTCTGTCTGGTGTTCCCAAACTCCTAAATCCTGATTTGCCAAAGAATGAATCTGAACTTGAATGGATGTATATTGTAGCTGATACTGATTGCTTTCTACTTGCCTTCTAAATTCTTGGGATGGAGAAATTTGGGTTCTGACAGATAGAGTTGCAGAGATCTCTGACTGTATTCCACACATGACACCTTGGAAAAATTAGCTTTCAAATTGCTGTTGGTAATTTGCAGATTGGTGTGAATAAATATGACATTCCATTGTGAAGAGCTCCATTAATGAATTCACTTCTGTGGTGTAGTGCAACATTCTCCAATAAAAGCCTGTGGGAAGTAAACTACCTTTCACAGGAGTAGAATGAACTCTAAGAGGAATATGTGACAAACTGCCTCACATGTTTCTTTTGGCCACTCCAAATAATAGGTACATTCCTTTTTTCTTGCTCTCTCCACTGTATCCAATTTTAACGTGTAGGATAAAAAAGCATATGAATGACTAAAAAGTAACAGCTGTAAAGCGACACCAACTCATCATTACTAAAATTAAAAAGAAACAGTGTTCATGTATCATCTTTTGAGGCAAGGAGAAGGGCTTATTTATGACAAATTGGAAGATTGTGTGCTGCTGGCACTTAACATGCTGACAGCCCTGCACAGTGTCAGGTGTAGTGCAGTATCCTTATTCAAGTCTGAGATGTTCAAACCGAGCCTTTTCATATTGGAAAGCAAACTATCTTGCAATTAACGTCTCTTATAAGTTGTTTATTTTAAAGATAAATTGGTCAGTAGATGAAAAATTCTCATTCTTGGAGTTGTTAAAAAATCTGTGCTGTAATAATGTTGTGTCTTGAAAACACAAGGCTCCTCTGCATTTGAATTTTTAGAGGAAAGCCTTTTAAAACATTTGCCTACAAAAATGTGCAAAGACAAATTAGAGTCAATAAAGAATGCTTTCTGATTGCAGAATCAGAAGCCATGTGAGGAATGTGTGGTGTTTCATAAAGTAAATACGAGAATAGCTAGATGCAGCTTGGTTGGAAATATTTCTAATATTTGATTTGTCTTTAACACGAAAGAATTTCACAATTTGTACTGTTTTAGACAACATTAATTGAAGTGGAAGAAATCTGTGTAAAGTCTGTTAAATGAGCTGAGAACTAAATGACTCCAAGCTACTTTAGGGATGTAAATAGTTAGACATTTCAGCAGAACAAAAGACACAATTTTTCAAGGTTTGATCTTTATACATAAACAATATTTGAATATAGAGATTGCCACACAGAACTCAAGAATTTAATACCAAAATGTGAGGTGACTGAACAGCTGGTTTTGTGCAGTATTACCAGTATACCTACAGCAAATAGTTAGTTGTCTAACCGTGCTAAGGTCTCTTTTTTATCCTTTCAATTGCTGAACCTGAAACAAAATACTATCCGTTTCAAAGAAGTGATAGTTCCAAATAAATTTCCGCTCTAGAAATACTACCCCAAAGAAAGAGTAAAAACCCCCCAAACCTGAGGTAATGCAATACAAAAGGAGTGGCTTTGCACTGTGTGATTCAGGGAAGGTGACTATGCTACCAAGGTTATTGGAGAATTATGCATTTCACCTTTAAAGTGTTATCTGTTACTGCCACTATGGCTTATCATTAGCATATCCTTTGATACTTCCATGGCAGCAGGAAAAACATAAACATAAACCAAAATAGAGATGGGACTCATAAACAAAGCTATTGTTACAATGTTGGCTCACTTTGTGTGGTAAATTTTTCTTTAGTTTTTCTGCAGTCTTTAAAATGGAGATAAAACTATTTTAAGAACCTTGCCAACCTGTATCACAATGTAAATGATTTGGGACACTAGCCCAAGCCAGTATAGTCTGCATAAATGAAAGTGTTATCTGTGAAACTACTCGTAAGGGTCAGACTGGAGATGATCAGAATTATAATACTGAGACCTTCTATTAGGTTCTAACCTGGCTATCTTCCTTAAAATCGTTATTTAGGATGAGTTTGTTGCATTGAATCAGAAGTAGGTTTCAAGATGAAGTACCTGCCTGGTGAAATACTCTGTGACAATAACTTCCTTACTTTGAAGGTCATCCTCTCTGTATGATGCCAGAATAAGCAGGGTAAGGCTGGAGCCACAGTTTTCCCTGACTGGTTTTTTTCAGATGTTAAAAGTTAATATACGCAATACATGTATAAAAAGTAAAATTAAGATTTTATGCTCTTCCATGTACCTTATGTGATCAAATAGTTAAGTGATGGTGAGTGCAAACCTTTTATCAAAATGGGTTCTAAATTAATATCTATCAATACTCATGTTTGTACATGGATGTGTTGCATTACAGTCCTCACTAACACTATTTTACTACTCTGTAAGAGCTTATCCTTTGTTGTTTTGATGTTTCTGTGGAACTGAAATATTTTTCTACATATATCAGTGGAGACCCCTGGGTTTCAGTGGAAATCTCTAGTGAATATATGAAGAAGAAAACAATATCTTGACTTTCAAAAACTGAGGGTTTAATTGCCATTTACACGGTCTGTTACACATTTGTGTAATAAAATTGACCTTGCAAGTTTTATTAGTGTATGACTTAGCCATCATTCATGCTTCTCAAAGATTCATGGCAAACGCATTGCACATTTTTATTTGAATATCATTTGGCAATGACTTCAAACATCTATTGAAAAAAAATACTTAAATAACTTGAGAACCAGAAAAAGGGAGCATATGTGAAAAAAATCCCTAAGTCTACAAAGTCCGTAGTCAACAAAAAAATCTCCCCCTCCACCCTCACTAAACAAGTCTCTAACAAAATTCAACATTAAAAAAAAAAAAATCAGAGACTGCCAAGGTCATGATACTGTTCTACATTCTTAAGCCCTGCCTTTATACTTGAGTTCTAAAAAGTTTTTTTTTAATTCCTCAGTCAATTGAAAAGTATCAAGGCAAGGATATTACACATTAAGTCTGACCACCAGGCCATGATTTTGGAAAGGCTGTGAATGGCTCATTCTTCAGCAAGTGGTGTAATATGTGCAGTGGGAACATGGCAGAGCCCATACGGAAGTCCTGCTGACAGCAGCAAAATACTTCTTAAGCAGCACGTACTGTTACACTGCTGCAAGAGCTGGGAACGGTGGAAGCCTGGAAGCCTGTACCATATCCCTCTTCCATCTGTGCGGGGTGGCTATGGTGCCAGACAGGTAGTAGGCTCTGCTGTGCTCTGCTACCCTTCATCTGCTTTAATGACTCCCTCTAGTAAAAGCAGAATTATACTGCTGGAGTTTAGTTAAATCAATGAAATTCCATATGGCATGAGGTTAGTCACTTGTTTGCAATACAACCGGTCTTTAAAGGGAGTGAGCTATTTATTGTAAAGATATTTTCGTTCTTAAAATCAGGAATACTGTTTAAGTTCCTATGTTTAATAGATTATGTATGTTTAATACAGTTAATAAAAGACCACCACTACCAAAAACGAAACAGAAAAACCCTCCAAGGCTTGTAGAAGATATGCATCTTTTTAATATGTTGGTGTGCTGTAACTGATTTTAAAACCAGCACTTTAAGATAGTTTCAAAATTCCTTTCTCCAATAGAACACTAGTTTTCTCTGAAATGAATAGATTATTTTTGTTAAATTTTTTAGACTGTGATACAGCATATATATCTCCTTTTATTCTGGAATTTTTTCCCCAAACTCAAACGAACCAAATAGCCATATAAAGACTTCCTCTTCTCTTCTTGTTCTTGAGAATTCAGTGCTAAGATTACTCACACCTGGTGCTTTTGTTACTCCTCAGTATTCTGATTGCCTCTTGAAGCTCTTCACAATTTCATTCTTCTACAAATGGCTCAGCTGTCTGGAAAAAGGCCGATTGCTTTTGTGAATTTCATCATTGAGAAGCTCAGAAAAATACTCTTTTGGTCTTTCTGTAATTGCATTTATTTTAACAAAAATGTATCTGCATTTCTGTGTTCACTCTTTGATTTCTTCACGCATTGAAGTTTTGAGATAATCTTGCTCTATTAGTACTATCTTACTTTATCTTTTCAGCTGTTCTGTGCAAGTTGTGGCTTTTATATTTTCTGATGAAAATAAAAACTTGGGGAGTTTGTGGGTTTTTTTCCCCATGCTGCAGACTTACAAACTTTAAAAAGTTTTCCCAGGTCTTCTATTGTCCTGTTTTGCCCCTTCTGTTTTCATCTGTACTATCACTGCTGGGCCTCTCAGCATTTCAAATGCTTGGGATGGTTCATTTGCTATGGGTATTTTCTGAAACCTCAATGGATTCTTCTGAAGTCTCAAACCACTTTAGAATTACTCTTCAAGAATTTTTGTCCATGTTTTACGTTACCTGTGAAGGAGAATTCTACCTGTATGCTTTTGGATTTATGAGATAGAATCGAAATGTTCTGTATATTTTGTTAATTAATCCATTGTGTCCTTTTTATTTCTGATGCTGGCCCAGCCTTTTGCTGCTACAATTACTTTTCTCCAATAGCAAAATCTGATGTAGGATCACACAATCATTTAGGTTGGAATAGACATTTCAGATTTGTTCCAACTTAACCCAGCACTATCAAGGCCCCCACTAACCCATGTCCGTCAGTACCACATCTACATGCCTTTTAAATAGCTCCAGGAATGGTGACTGATGCTTTTTTCTATCAGATACATTAGCTGATATAAAGTTCTTTCTGTGTAATCCATGAAAGAGTACCTGTCATGCTGTATGATGGTTTTACCCCTTTTTATTTCAGCTGCTAAAAAAGCCCAAACACTCAAAACGCCACATGAAAAATCATTATTTCCAAGACCAAGCTCTGAAAAAGTAGAAAATACCAGAGTTAAGTTTGGCAATTGATTATTTATTTTATGATGCTTTTTTTTTTTTTTTACTTAATACAATGTCTAATAATTTATCTTTAGGTCTTTTGATCCAAGGTATGTCTACTAAAAGGTTAAATCAGTGCTGCATGGGAAAGAAAATTGTACATAAAAGCATTCATGAGCACCTTCATATTTTTCTTTTCAAACAGATTTTCCCATGTAATATTGAACTTTGTGTGCCAGGACTATCTACTCATAATGTCCTTCAAGAAAAAAACCAAACACCCTAGCTCTGATTTCTCTGATTCTACCCTCAGAAACCTTGTATGCAGAAATCCTAAGGGTAGATGTTTTTTCAGCCTTGCTTCAGTTAAACCCAATATATTGTTCTTCTTTTTCCTGGATTTAAGATGATAAATTAATATAATAAAAATATTTGCTAGAACAGTATAATTTACATAGGGAAACAGGCTTTTTCTGTTACAGATTATTGCCAAAAGGTGGCAGTATTTGCCCCCAAAATTCTGTGCTATCTAGGAAATGTTATGCATGGCAAACATACTTCGTTCCTAGCTACATCAGATATTACAAATTACTTTTTCAGTAATCATAGAGGGTAAACCTCCTGATATTTGAAGTTTAAGGGTGACATAGCCATAGTTATATTTTATTTTGACAGTGGAATTTTAAATAACTAACACTGGAAGACAGCAGTGATGGGGAAAGAGCACTTCACAAATAGACGGCAAATGAGGAAGAACTACTTAGGTTTCAGATTTGGCTCGTGGCTTAAGTACTTCAGGTTTGGGAGATGCTGTTAGGATCTGATGCGTTAGATCAGTAGGGTTGCTGTGTTCATCAATCAACAAGATGAAATGCATAGCACATAAAAATTTCTGATGCAATTGCTGATTTTTCTTTCCAAGTGCTCAGGTAGATCCCAACAAAGCACAGATGATTTTCTTACAAATTAGTCTGAAAAAAGCAATTGATAAATGATAAGTGATAGCCTCACTAAAGATGTGTAAAAGAGTAGTATGGGTTGGAATTTTTTATTTTGTTTTGTTTGGTTTGTTGGGTTTTTTTAATATATGATGAACTAATTAATTTTAGAAAGACCTCAAACTTGCAGTCATATTTCATCACCTTTATTCACATCTATACAAACATCTAAAAATCTCTGATACTATATTAAATCATTTAATAGAAAATAACAAAAAATTTATAAAAAATTACTATTGTCTTTATGATTACAGGTAAAACTTGCATCCTATTTTGGGGGAGGGTTCAGGACACTGCTATCACATACAGCTCTGCACACCACATTTGTGTAGCAATCAGAGGCGATGACACATATTTACATCCCTGGTTGCCTTGTCCAGGCCCCATCCTGCTCTTGTCCTTCCCCCAGTGGTACAGTGTCTGTATCAAATCCTGCTCCTTCCGAGCAACTTTGAGAAGCCCTGCAGTGACCAAAGGTGGGTTTTGAATGCAGAAAGCTGGGTCTTTAAGAACTCGTAAGAAAAGAGCAAAACTTGGAAAAATCCTCTGCATTCAGGCATGTTTTACTGGAAGCTCCACACTGAGTGAGATGCTGAAAAGGTGCCAGTGAGCTGAGGATGTGTGAAGAGGATGGGCTTTTTGGTAGGGCTCTGTCAGACTTGTACTAGTGCAAAGGCTTCTTCTAGTTAGTTCAGGACACATCTGAGTAGTCCAGAAAAGTTGGAAAGGTTAGTGACATGCCAACATTTAGTATATTGTTGAGTTAAAAGTGAGGGAAACTAAGAAATTTGAGGACAACTTACCAGTGCAATACTTCGAATTCCGAAGAGTAGTAGGCAAATTACTCATAGCCCATTGTAGAGTGTACAGTACCACGGAAAGAAGAGTGCAAACAGAGCTGCAATTTCTAAGTACTTGTGTGTACACTATCTCTGTATATTCTCTCCATAGTTATCTGAATCTTTCTCCTAAGGTTTTTCAGTCAATTATCATTTCAAATCTTCTGCCCATACACTGTAGTTGCAGTACAGCACTGAGAAATTTTCAGATGCAAGAAGTAATTGCTCTGTCTTTTTAAAGTTTTGATTACTTTTTCTTGGCACTTACCTTACTGAGGTCTTATATCATTTATATAAATTGTATCACATGTCAGAAATAGAAAGAATCCAATTGATGAGAACTCATTCTGAACCGTTTAAGTGTTACACAGGAATGTTCTCCATTTCAACTTCTGTATTTTTTCAAGAGCCTATGATGAAAGCCTAATTACTGAGCATATTGACTCATTTCTGTATTACTAGTATGGTGAAAAGAATAATTATAATGGTTTTGTCATAGAAAATATATTTCATTTCATCTTCTTTTCAGTAGAATCATAGAGTCATAACATGGTTTAGGTTGGAAGAGACATTAAAAATCACTGATTTCCAGCCCTCCTGCCAAGAGCAGGGTTGCCTTCCACTAGACCAGATTGCTCAGAACTGCATCCAACCAAGCCTTGAACACTTCCAAGGATAAGGCCACAACTTTTCTGTTNAGTTGAAACTGCTTGTACCAACAGTAATAACATTGGTGGTTTTGTCCTTGTTAGGACTTTGAAGTTTGAAGCACACTTGCTGGTTGTAGAGAAATGGATGGGTGGGGAACCTGTGGTGGTGGGTGGGGGAGTCGTTCAGCCAATTGAGTCCTGCCAACAGTGTGGTGCAGTTCACAATTCTTCTATAATCCAAAATAAATGGAAAACTATTGTTCTAATTTACTCACTGCCTCTGCGAATATGAGGCATCAGGTTTTGTTGGCTTCATTGCAGTCATTGGCTGTCACTTTTTGAACCTGTAGGTGTTGGTTAACTCTGTGAAGACTCTTATTCTCCCCAGGAGCATTGTAGAAGTACTTTAAGAGTCAAGGGAAAAAAATTAATAAGAAAACTGTGAATATTCTATGAAATGAGTTCCCTAGGTCATACAAAAATCTAGAGGTGTGTCAAACTTAATGGAAATGGTGTGCCGTGTTGCATATTTTACTTTGTTTTCCAAATAAATCTGCATACAATAATTAAATGCTGAACTTTTCAGTTGATAAAACCTAATTAAGAGGTGAAAGTATAGCAATCTTTTAGTCACTAGAAGAATACAAGTCACAAGCATTTTCTTTATAAGGAACAAAACACCCACTGGATTTGAACTCATTAGCTTTACAAAGTAAAGCAGATAAGATTTTGACTATGCAATGCTGTCTTTCCTTTGGGTTTGGGAATTTGCAATTTTCCTTTAATTACAAGGACATTTTAATATTGCTCTTAAAATAGACTGAAAAATACT